>JBAMCJ010002167.1:0-10886 GCA_037075205.1 Drosophila prostipennis | reverse complement strand
TTTATTTAGCACAGCACAATCAACCACAGCTTACGAGATCAGAAATAAGAGAGAAGGATTAACCGCGTGGTTCACGCATTAGTGTTACCAGAGATCGATAACAATATAATGCTGATTTTGGTATATACTATAAATTATAATGGGGTTATTCAATACGCCCCCTCAAAATTAGCATTATAAAGTAAATTTAAATTGAAAATTAATTTTACATGTTTCAACTTAATCTATGTGGCTTGTGCTTGCTTGTGTTCTTTCTTTTCTTTTCTATTGGGAAGGTACAATTCAGTGATCCAGCATTCGCTGCTAGGATTGGGAAAACCCAATAAAACCCAATCAGATCACTTCTTAAATTAAAATAGTAATAGTTCATAAAATAAAGATATTCATTATTGTCGTATGGCTCGGATTAGTCTTTGTCTGCTCCATCCAGTCCCATTTTTCCTCGTAAATCCATGAAGCGTGGAGCAGGTAGCGGCTTAGTTAGAATGTCAGCAAGTTGGTTCTCTGTGGAAATATACTCGATACAAATTACATTATTTTCTATTTGCTCTCTCGTAAAATGATATTTTATATCAATATGTTTAGATCTTTTATGGCATGAGGGATTATTAGCTATACTAATACATCCCTGATTATCTTCATATATTTTTATAGGTCTTTCAAATTTGATATGAACACTTTCTAATAGGGATTTCAACCACAAGGCTTCTCTTACAGCCTCGAACAAGGCCATGTATTCTGCCTCAGTCGATGAAGCAGCTACTGAATTTTGCCTTTTCGTATTCCAACATATAAGATTTTGGTTAAACATTTTGAATAAAAACCCAGTTGTACTCTTTCTATCGATTTCATTTCCTCCCCAGTCAGAGTCTGCGTACCCTACAAATATATTTTCAAAACTCGTATTCTTTTTAAATTCTAATTTCATATCAATATTCCCCTTTAGATATCTAAGAATCCTTTTTAAACATAGCCATAATTCTGCATTATTTTTATTCATATATCGACTTAAAATATTAACAGCAGTGGCCAAATCTGGACGTGTACATAACATAACATACATAAGACAACCGACTAAATTTCGACAAGGCGCGTCATGCCATTCATCTGAATTTAATAATTCATAATTAAGCTTGCTTGCTAGTGGAGTACTGACTGATTTACAATCACTCATATTGAACTTATTCAGAATCTTTTTAATATAAGCAGCTTGGCTTAAAAGTATTTTATCATTATCAATTTCTATTCTCATTCCAATGAAATATCGTATTTCTTCCAAGTCAGTCATTCTGAACTTGTTCATTAAATATGTTTTGAAACATTTCATTTTCTCTAAGTCTGATGTGGCAATAACTAAATCATCTACATAAAGAAGTAAATATATGTTTTTCTTCACGTCACCCTTATCAAGAACATAAATACATCGATCTACCGGTGAGTTTACAAATCCACATTCCTTTAAAGCTTGTTCAAATACCTCAAACCAGCATCTTGCTGCTTGTTTAAGACCGTAAATAGCTTTATTTAATTTACATACACTATTAGCACTACATAATACACCTTGGGGCACTCTCATATAGATTTCTTCTTTTAATTTTCCATTTAGAAAAGCCCTTTTTACATCCATGTGATGTACCTTCAAATTATATTGGACTGAAATGGATAATATGAAACGAAAACTTGCTATTCTAGCCACAGGAGCAAAGGTTTCTTCATAATCTATAAGATATTTCTGAGTAAGCCCACGCGCCACTAATCTAGCTTTGTAACTTATTGGATTTCCAAATTCGACAGACTTTAACGTAAAAACCCATTTACTGTCAACAATATTTACATTGTCAGGCGGCTTAACAATTGACCAGGTATTATTAAAATCATGGGCGCCTAATTCAGTTTTAATTGCAGCCTCCCAAAGAGATTTGTCACTCTTACTTTGTATTTCTTCCAAAGAACTTGGAATATCACTAAAAATTGAATTCGCGTTTAAAATATAGTTATTGTAATCTATTTCATCTTCTTTGTATAATATTTGTGGCCTGTTCTTTAGCCTTTCACTCCTTCTAGAACTACATTCATTACTGTCATTAGGGTGTTTTGTGTCAATTCTTTTCTCCATACTGTCATTCTGGATATTTATTTTATCATTCAAGGAATTCATTTTATCACAATCCTTACTCTCATTCAGGATACTAATTCAGGATATTCTTATTATCAATCTCCTTACTCTCATTCAGGATATTCGTATTAACAACCTCCTTACTTTCATTCAGGATATTCGTATTATCAATCTCCTTACTCTCATTCAGGATATTCGTATTAGCAACCTCCTTACTCTCATTCAGGAAATCCACTCCACTTTTAACAGCTCTTTAATTGATCATGTTAGTTTCATCTACGATTACGTCTCTTGCGACAATAAATTTTTCATTATTTATGTTCCATAGTTTTAAACCATTTGGTTCATAACCAACTAAAATAGTTTTGCATGATTTTTCATCAAATTTTTTTGTTGTATTCTTAATATGAACATCTCTCTTTTCTCCTTACCTTCACCCCTTCTTTAAACCCAATCCCAATTTCCCCCAAATTTTTTTCTTTTTTTTGCTTACTTCAATCTACACTGTTGAACCAAATATTTTCAAGTATTTAAAATTAAGCTTTCCATTGTGCCATGCCTCATAAGAAGTTTTTGAACTATCCTCAAGGGCCCTAGTGGGAATCCTGTTAATTAAATAAGTTGCTATCAGAACAGCTTCACCCCAATAGCTTTTATCTAATTTAGCACCGTTTACCATACTACGAGCTTTTTCAGTAATCGTTCTGATCATCCTTTTTGACACGCCGTTAAAGGGTGTATATGGAACAGTCAGATGGTAACTTATACCTTTCTGTACACAATAATCACGCATGTCACTAGATCAGCGGTCGGCACACACATACGATGACACTTTGTATAATATTTGTGTGAGTAATTTGCACTGGGAAACACATCGATGTGTGTGTGCAGACCTCTGTTCTACAGTATACGTGAGCGAGCAGCGGCTGGGCAGAACAAAACCCTATGCTCACTTAATAGGGCGCTGCCGACCGCTGCACTAGATAGATATTCCCTACCATTATCTATATATAGATTTACAACTTTAAGGTTGAAATGCGCCTCGCATTTCGCTACAAAATCCTTAAATATTGCAAAAACATCTGATTTATGTTTTATAAAATACGTTACACAATAATGTGTATATTGATCCACAAAAATAACATAGTGATATTTGTCGTCAATTGAAACAGGTGTTATTGGCCCGCAAACATCAGAATGGATTACGAAAAGGGGTCCACATATGTACTCTTTATTTTTCTGTTTTTTAAAACGCAATCTGGATTGTTTGCCATATAAACATGCTTCACATATCTCATCAACTGGATTAACGTTATCTAGAAGATTATTGTCAACCAATAAATAATTTATTTTAATTTCAAGCAATTTCCCTTTAATAATGTAACCCAATCTCTCATGCCATAACCGATATTCATTATTTTTCTTCTCCACTTTTAATGTATATGCTTGAAATTTAAGAATTCGTGTATTGAACATACCTGAATTCTCAGCCACAACAGATCCATTTTTGAATATTTTTACACCGTTACTGCCAAACATAACGGTCATACCAGGCTCTTGCAGTCGCTTGACAGAAATAAAGTTTTCCGCAACTTTTCGGCAATAGAGCACATTCTCGAGAGTGATTTGGTTTCCATTGTGCAGTCTGACAATTCCGCGCTTCGTTGCAAAAATGAATTCGCAATGCTTGGCGACAGCAATTTTTATTGGCGACTCCAGGGAGATGAAGTCCATGAAGAGTTTCTCGTCATTTACGAGATGATTTGTAGCTAAAGAAACCAAGTTAAATTGCACTGTTTGGTCTCCAGTTTTAGACACATTTTTATCAAAACGATTTAACATAAACGCGAAGACGAATTGAGTTGTTGCTATTTGTGCGTGTTTGTTATTTTCCTTATTTTTATCATTTATTATTCTTTTATACGCATAACAATCTTTCCTAATATGCCCTTCCTTGCCACAGTGATGACACTTGATATTACATTTTCCCTTTCCCTTAAATGGCTTGCGAATAACACTATTATTATTTTTAAATGATTTATTTTTATAGCTTTTGTTATTATACACCGTTGCTTTCATAACTTTCCTACTTGTATCGCTGCTATGGTTTTTAATTTTTATCTTGTGATCAAGCAATCTATTCCTTACAAAAGCTAAAGTAAGGTTTTCCTCAGCTAGGGTTCAATTGCATTTATTACCCCGTCATATGACGATGGCAAGGTTAATAGCAGGTGCGACACTTTTTCCATTTCATCGATTTAGGCTCCTGAAGCCAAAAGTTCACGAATTAATTCGTCGATAATATTGAAGGGACACAATAGTGTTATCTCACTCTGCAACTTCAAGGAAAGTAATCGTTTTCTAACAGCTAACTGCGACGCGAGATTCTTGCGTTCATAGATGGCGTCCAAATTTCTAAGAATTTGTCGCGCCGTGTTGTCGCTTGTCGCAAAATTTAGAAAAGAGTCATTAAGGTATTCGATATAAGTGCTCTTTGCACAACTTTCTGCCTTTTTCCAGGAATCGTCAACTTCATCAGGAATATTCTTGTCAGTTACTTTTAAAACATCCAATTCGGCGAATAGAGCTCTGATTCCGAATTTCCATACCGAATACTTTTCCCCGTCAAAAGCCTTAATGTTGCGTTTTGTCTTTTCCATGGTAATTTACACACACACACACAGCTATATGGATGGATGGGAAACCGTATTTCACAACGTTATGCAAACCAAAGCTATTTGACAAACTAACTAAAATTTTACTGATCTAAATATGTTAGGCGTAGCCTATTTTGTATTCAATTATAGTTTTGTTTATTTAGCACAGCACAATCAACCACAGCTTACGAGATCAGAAAAAAGAGAGAAGGATTAACCGCGTGGTTCACGTTTTAGTGTTACCAGAGATCGATAACATTATAATGCTGGTTTTGGTATATACAAAATTATATTAGGGTTATTCAATATGGAGATATTTGAAAAAGCTAGATTTTTGAGCACTTGTTTTATTAAATGTAACAGTTCTCAAAAACCGATGGTCCAAAAAAGAAATGGTCCAAATCGAGAAAGAAAATCTTTCGATTTTTTCGACAAAAGTATGGTTTTCGGTAAACACCTAGCCCCGTTAAGAATCATCCGAAGCTAGAGCTTGACTTTATATGTCGGTTCTTACCAAAAACATTTTTATTTTTGCATGTTTTCTTGCAAATATAGTTATTTACAAAGACACTGGTTTTAAAATGTTAAGTACTAAAAAAATAAGAAATACACCTCTTAAAGCGACCATCCATAACATTTTTGTGCTTCGGATGATTCTTAACGGGGCTAGGTGTTTACCGAAAACCATACTTTTGTCGAAAAAATCGAAAGATTTTCTTTCTCGATTTTTTTTTTAAATTAATTAAATGTCTTTGAATCAAGTATACATACATTACATGGCACTATTTTGATCGTTTCTCGAAATTGGAAATCGCAAAACAGGCGACTTCCCCTGAAAAACATTTTTGGTACCACTGCTGACTTGAGATGACTTTGAGTCATTTTACTAAAGTATGCATATCTCCTAGAATGTTCTCCCGATTTGCCAATATTCGGCCTCAACTTTTTGGGACTAACGGCCCTTTAGATCTGCATACTCAAAATAATTTTAAAATATTTATTAATATTATTAAAAAATTATCAAAAACTAGCTATGAAAAATAAAAGCCAAAAATGAAACATTTTTGAAACTTTCAGACGCTATATGTCCATCAATTTCGGTCCGATCACAAAGCGCCATATCTTTTCGGAAAGGTGCTTCTATTTTCTTTCGAAAGGTGCCAAATAAAAATTTGGACCATCGGTTTTTGAGAACTGTTACATTTAATAAAACAAGTGCTCAAAAATCTAGCTTTTTCAAATATCTCCAAAACGATTCTTTGGAAAATTTTTTTATTTTTTTCATCGTGATCAGTGACCCAATAGTAAACGAAAAAAATGGGTCCCAGCGTTTATATAGAAAAAAAATCAAAAATTGTAAACTAGTGTTATTAATAAACCCTTAAATGTTCTTTTTGAAAATCTTTAAATTGTTCGTAAAAAAGATAGTCAACAGTTTAGCTGATCCAAAAAGTATTATTTCTAAAATGCAAATATGGGGATATATAAAAAGTCCTAAGTTTCGCCTTTCACATACTTTGATCTCAACTATATGTATGTTACTATTACTATTGCCAACATTATATAAATTTAAAAATAATAATAATGTAACTAAAAAACGTTTCACTTTTGATTTTATGAGGCTTATGCAATTAAGGCAACAGCTTTTGATTTCAGCAAAGAAACCCGATTATAACCGACAATTATCAAACTAAGGTTAATTTATGTTTTAAACGATATAAGAAAATCTTGATTACAACCTTTGTGTTTTTCTCAAATAATTATTAAGCTAGAAAAATTAGAAGTTAGAATGAAAAACATTTAACTGAAAAAATAAACAGACAACAAAAGTGAATAAAGAAATTCCAAGATTCTTTCCAAATTTTTGACAGTTTACAGGTGGGATGGAGTTGATTTCTGGTGATTCACAAGCTGCTTTCATGATGAAATTGTGGAACCAGATGGATTCTTAGAACCCGACATGATGAGCTACTAAAACTGCGACGAATTTTAGTGGTAAACAAGTTTTGCGTTCTCTTTTTATGCTGACCAACCGAGTGGAATAACAAATAAACAATGTATTTTAGCTAAGAGAAAAGGAGTTCAAAACAAAGAGGTATTCAGAAATGTCGGAATTATTATCAGAGAGCCACCAGGCTACCGGAAATTCGTCGTGACCCATTAAAAGGTAAGCAGATAAGGCCAAGTTAATAAGCCAAGGTCCTCTCGCTCTTTGTCTCTCTATCTCACCTTTACTATAGGCCCTACGTGCTGAAGATAACGTTATAACATTTCTACATGAATCAAGACGAGGCAATCTATAACTGGCCTATCTCCCGATAACAAGACGAAATTGCTTATAATGAAATCCTAGTGTGTTTTCACTTAGTATAAGCCATTAGGCCATAATATGGGAGATAAAAACGGAGTATTTGACATTTCCAGAGCTGTGATTCATCCGATAGTGCGATTAATATTTGCTGATTACAGCATTTATCTGATTGGGGCTATTGTCATTTGAATGAATGAATGTTGGAATCAATTAAATATATCTGTTTCGTAAATAAACCTTATCATACTATATAGGACAAGAGTTTATGAATGGCTTTTGATATGAGAGAATATATATCCGGCAAATAGTCGAAATTATAAATTATAATACATAAATAACTTGGTAATATATTAAACAAATTTATTCTTTCTGAAATAATATAAAATGTATTATAAAAGTATAAAATGTCATTAGGAAAATAACTATAAGTTCTCGGACGATTTCATTAATGAAGAACAAATGTAGGATGTTTTTCGAAATCCAACTTTATCCAGTCAGCTTATCTACAATTTCCGCTGTCTTTGTCAATGGGCCAACCCCACAGACATATCTATGGCTCAATGTATTAAACAGATCAGCATTTCCGCAAATGATGAATGGACTTCTCCGGAGAAATCGCATGCAACAATTTTGGCATGGGGCCAAGCTGAATGACGTTGCGGTCAATGTACAATCTTACAGATACCCATTAAGAAATGCATTTGTGGAAATGATTTCATTGACCCACGCTCCTCCCCGTCGAGTGCCTTATAAATGAGTAATAAACAATTTCCGAACACAATTGAACAAAGTGACAAAATGTACATTGAACCCGGTGAGTGAGAGAGGAAGATTAAGTGTTGCTAGTCGCAGCGAAACACAATAGTAAACATGCTATTTGCATTTGGCAGTTTGTAAACTGGGGGAGGAAGAGTCGTTATGATGCCTCAGGAATGGCTAACAGCAACAGCCACTATGAGTGACTAAACATATATTTGCATTTAACAGCTTGTAAATCAAGCGCAAAATATTTGCGTACAAGTTTATAGAACACATGTCAACCACTCGCGGATTAATCAGCAGATATCTATGCAAAGATAGAGACAAATCTCAAAGAGAGGTGTGTTTCACACTACAGTGAAACAAAATGTAGTGTGTAAACAACAATAAACCAATTTATTATATTAAGTTTACAATTGATACTGTACTATCCGTATAGAGCATTGATACTATCGTTTTATGAAAAAAAAACCTTTTTCTGTGGAGGTCACTTTCGCCCCACCCTCTCAAAAAATAATAAGAAGTCTTATAACGGCAAATTGTAGAATTTTTAAAAGTTTTCTTAAGCTTGAGTAGCGAAGTCTAAAAAATTGAGCCCGAAGTTGAACCTTTTTTCCCAAGTGTATGTTTGCACAAGACTTGTGGCGCCCTAACCAGCACACACACATACACTCACTCACTGGCTCTCTGTTGGTAACAGGTAGAGGGAGATAGAAAGAGAGAGAGAGAGGGGGCGTTGGGGCCAAGTGGGTGGAGAGGGGGGTAGTGCAGCTTGCTCAGCGACGACTCGTTTCAATACAAACAAACGCACCAACACTGGCACAACTCGCCCGGCAATAATCGATGATGAGGTCATAACTAATAATAAAAATGACGCTTACTCACCAGAGTAAAAAGCCAAACAAAGAGCGCCACTCAAAAACGAAGAGAGATAGCGAAGAGAGAGCGAACAGCTGTTTTTGGTGGGCCGGCCAATCCAAGTCCAAAGCAATCTTGGCAATACATATCTCTTCTATTTAATAAGCCTTATCTGTTATCTGCTATCTTCTTTATCAATGAAACTGCCTGGCGTCATCGCAGAGCTCTTTGAACTCTCTGCAGATGTTCCGCGGTGTCTAATTCCGCGCTCACTGTCATTTATCGCTAATGATATCGCAATATCGCCAAGTGAACTCATGTCAATAAATCACACGCCTAATGCCACTTAATGGGTCAAGAAAAAGTGGAATACTAATTGGGTATGGAATTTTATCGTCTTCTTGTGTGCGGTTCGCTTAACAAATTATATCGATATTTCAGTATTTGGACAATTAATTGTGTTTGACTAGGCAGTGCAAATTTGTTTGGTAGATAAACCCCCAAGATAGGAGTTTCGAATTTTTTTGTTTTTTTTTGACAAAGCAGAACGGTTTAAGGAAATTAAATAAACATGCCGGGTTTATGTTTAAAAGTTTTCTCTAGACTCGAAAAATACTTGTACTTGTGTTATAGATAATGGATATACAAAAACTTAGTTTTATCTTAAAAGGCAATGTGACCATTAAAATAATCTTTATGTTAAATTCGTTTTACCTTGAGAGATACAAAGTCGTTTTCTTATTAAGTATCCTTTTACCGGGGCTAGTGAACTCTTAAAATATATCAGCAATGCCAAAAGCTAATTATACTGACTTCTTTTGGTTATTTACAATTAAATAGATAAAAGCCTATATTTAAAAGACTACTATCAGTAATAGCAAATATTAAAAAGAAAATTAAAAAGAATATTATCTTGCCGTGATGATGCTTTCTCAGTAATTTACAGACTGGAGTAGAATTTATTCTTAGAATTCAAGATGCATATTTAACGTGGTCCCAGGAATGACACTTTTATCATTAAGTACTACATCTATCCTAAGATGTTTTTAGCTTAAGTAATTACCACCTTTCGCTACTCGAACACTTTTAGAAGAAACCCTACCTCAAGCGGTACTCAAATCTGATTAATCGGTAGTTTGTTTATTTATAAAGCGCCACTTCTGCCGGTTTTTTGCCGACGCTTGGCCCCTTTCGACCAGCGACTATTTATAGAGACCGGGCAATCATGGCCAGAATTTCCACATCAACAATGGGGCAAAGCTTTCACAAAGCAGTTAGCCTATCGTCTGCAGAAGAAGATATAGCGTCATCGTTTGTCTGGGCATCGGTTTAGTTGCTTAGTTGTACGGCTCATATCTCGATTGCAGAGTCGTTGTCCTATAACCTTTTATTTTCGCTTTATTCTGCGGTTTGCCAGCGACTTCTTCGCTTTTTTTTCTGTGCTCGTCTGCTCGGCTTGTGACATCAACGTTTATTTTTAAAGTCCCACACTTTACCATTTGTGTTTCGTATTTATATATTTCCTTCGCATTCTCCCCAGGTTTGCATTTATTTATTATTTATTCGATTGTATACCAAATTTGTGGAGCACCATGATATCACTAGCGAGTAATTTGTTTACCTTCGTAAACACTTCGCGGTGCTCGACCAGAAATTCCGTCCTGGTGATTGGAGGCCAGACAAAAAACGTATTAGCCTGTATTGGCTAAACTAACTGTCTGATTTCCAATCTTTTTGGGTTTCTCTGGAGTGTACAATCTGATTTGCCCTATCGCGCTGGCATCTAATCTATTCTAATGGCAACTTCTAATGGCCGAACAGCGAGAATTCGTTTCGAACAGTCGATCTGTGTGTACGGAAATCGATTCAGATTGGCCGGCGAACACGATTCGATCGTACTCCAGAAAAAGAATATGTACGCCGAACAACAAAGGGAAAATCTGGAGCGTGACTTTCCCTAGGAAATCGAAGCAAAACAACTGTTGCTTTATGTGTCCACATTTATTTACTATTTTTCGGAATGGCAATTCAAACTTGTCGGTTGCCTCGGAAATAAAGTAGTAATTAATAATGAAATCAAACAAAATTGTTTTTTTTTTAAATTTAAAAAACGTAGTACTAATTTAAAATCGGATTATAAGAAACAATTAAAGTAGCTATATTTAAAACTTAAAATTAAAATTTT
>JBAMCJ010002166.1:0-273995 GCA_037075205.1 Drosophila prostipennis | reverse complement strand
TTGTATATACCGATGTGCCAGCTTTAATTTGTTAAAATAAAAATGCTGATTGATCGTTTATATTTTAATCTTCTAGACACAATTCAATATGAATCTCCTAATAGTCTGCGAGGATGGCGAGACAGCGGATTGTGTAACCAATGCCGTAGATATAGAGATGCAAAACCCATTCGATCGTATATTTGCGAAGCAGAAAAGCCGGTGCTTCTGATTCTAAAAGGTAAGGGACTTTCTCCGTTTTCGAAGTATATTTGCTCCGATATTCTAAACAGTCTCAATGCCTGCACTTTAAATGGTTAAATGCTGCTTTTTAATTGTTAAACGGTTTCTGAAATGGCTGTAGAAATTTGATGATTTAGTAAATATGTCCCGTACAAATTCCGTACATAAATGCGGCAAGCCGGATAACCGACCGCCTTACGCTAGGACAATGCCGGAGAACAGGCGCTACGGAGTGGTCATTAGGAACATGAACAAATGCGAGGATGTGGATCCTACGGCGCTGATTGCCCACACATCTCGAGAAATGGAACAATGCGATGTCAGGGATCTAAAATTCAGTGACAGCTGTAGCATGTAACGTATACATGGAGCGGATGGTTGGTTTAAGTAGAGCAGCTAGGCACGCGCTTGTTCCAGCTTCTCAGTTCGGTAGTTGGGGGATGGTTAAAGTTGCTGATCTCTACTCTAATGCTCAACTTCATACATGTTTATTTAGATTAAATATCGCGTGCGATTGCCAGGGGAAAAGGGGGAAGAAAGACCGGGAGAAGAAAAGAAATAAAGAAAAAAAAATAGTAGAAGTAAGGCATGACACTCAACTTAAAGGACAATGGACGCTCGAGGACACTGTGGTGTTATTCAGTGTCCTTATCCCCACCCTACCATGAACGCCTTTCGCGTAGCCCACGGCTGGCGATCCCTTCGTCAATTGTTCCTTTTTAGTACATGGGCTTCTTAGGGTTAAGCATGGCTTCCCAACAAAAATTGCGCCCTAGTTCATTTTAATATTTATAATTTTAATAAAACAATTCATGTCTCACACTCCTCGACATTAATTTTAGCTAATAGTAATTCGAATTAATTTCAATTTTTTATTTTTCTAATGTATTATTTCATTTCATAAAATTTCAAGCTAACATTAATCATATTTTTATTACGCACGGGCAAAGAAAGAGGAATACACTGCTGTAGGGATAGAAATAATTAATTAATTATAAATGCACATGCAACGATACATCAATTTAATATAAGAAATAGGGAAATAAGCTGAATTATTTATTTTTATTCAATGGGGTCATCAAAATCCTAATTATTTTGGTTGGGTTTTATTCTTTAAGCCTAGTACTCAGTACGACGAAAACTGCTAGCTAACCATAGGAGTAAGCGAGAGGCAAATAGGTAGCTAACGCCTTTAGCTGGGACTTTTTTCCACCGCGGTACTCAGTTGAGCTAAGGAAATGGTAAGGAAATACCAAAAAAAATACCTGATTTAGCGGATGAATTCCGATGAACGCCTTTAGCCGCCGACCAAAGAATAACAAATTTGATCTTTGACTGTGTTTGTACCGAAGCGGTGTGCCAATAACAAATTATAAATGGAAGGAAAACCCTAAAAACCAATGGAAAACTACTTTTAGGAGTTGCGGCTATACATATCGCCATGCCAACAGCAAATTTAAAGCTTGCGAGCCAGGTCGGCCTAACATTTTGTAATATTTTAAAATTGGCGCCAGTTGATGTTTGCTGTTTGTCAACAAACCCAGTAAGACCATGATGCAGGCATTGCGGATGAACTCCAAAAACTTCGGCCACACTAAAAGATTAATATTTTTCGACTAGTAAAACTCTTAGCCGAACTGAGTACTAGGCTTTAAAGAAAACCGAACATAGTAATACATAGATATATTTATTACGAGAGGCTTTGGTTCTTTTAATATTTAATTACAACAATGTTTTCTCGATGTATGCTGTCAGTAACGAATTTATTTCCAAAACAAGAGAGAACGCTATAGTCGGGTTGGTGTCCCGACTATCTAATACCCGTCACTCAGCTAAAGGGAGTGCGAACGATGTAGTCGGGTTGGTGTCCCGACTATCTAATAAACGTAACTCAGCTAAAGGGAGTGCGAGGGAGATGGAGATAAAACTTTGATCAGGCCTAACTTTTTAACGAATGGTCCGATTTAAAAAATTTCTTCTAAATTTCGATAGGTATTGATAAACACAACACTTATAGGCCCAAAACAATTAGCGTTCGCCGATAGACTTTAAAATAGCCATTTGACTCCCCAATTTAGGCTCGTAATTGGAATTTCCCCCGCTTAGATATATTTTTATACCCGTTACTCGTAGAGTAATACAATACGTGCAAAAGTATGTAACAGCTAGAAGGAAGCATTTCCGACCCTATAAAGTATATATATTCTTGATCAGGGTCACTAGCCGAGTCGATCTAGCCATGTCCGTCTGTCCGTCTGTCTGTCTGTATGAACGCTGTGATCTCGGAAACTACAAAAGCTAGAGGATTGGTATTTGGCATGAAGATTCTTGGAGTTCCTACGCAGCGCAAGTTTGTTTCCAGAAGGTGCCACGCCCCTTCTAACGACCACAATAGCAAATATACGATTTAAAAAATTTAAATATTTCGGAAAAGTAAAAATGCAGTTTTGTTGTGTCGGGACACCAACCCGACTATAGCGTTCTCTCTTGTTCCGACTCAAATGTATCAAAATTCAATTATTTCTTTCAATTTCTTTCAGCCCTAAGCCTAGCGGCGAACGCTAATTGTTTTGGGCCTATAAGTGTCAAGCAGGTCCTTCCACATTTTTTTTTTTTTACTCCGCAATTAAGATTTAAGTTCAGCTTCACATCCTAAAGGATAAATGAATTAAAAACTCAAAGGATCTTAAAATATAAATTAATTTTTGATTTAACTAAAGAAATGACCCATGGGAAGTGCAAATTTTTTCGCAGATTTAGCTCATCCAGTGCTGTCGAGAGCTAATGATTATGAATTAAAGGTGTCTTAACATTTCCACAAAACAAAATTGGAAGTCCACATAACGAAATAATGTTCGAAAACACAATATTTTTAGACGAAACTACGCCAAAAGTCCTTCCCAAGGGTCGAGAGTAGTTTTTACTTGGCAACAACAACAAAAGGCATTGTATCCATGTAAAGTTAACTTTAAATTGTTGGTAAACAAAATGGTAGTCATGCCAAATTTAAAAAAAAGGTATTGGCCACTATGTTAATTAATTCGATTTTTTTGGTAACTGGTTGAAATAAGCCGTGTCCTTTTTTTTTGGGCTTTTTATACCCGTTACTCGTAGAGTAAAAGGGTATATTGTATTCGTGCAAAAGTATGTAACAGCTAGAAGGAAGCGTTTCCGACCCCATAAAGTATATATATTCTTGATCAGGATCACTAGCCGAGTCGATCTAGCCATGTCTGTCTGTCCGTCTGTCCGTCTGTCCGTCTGTCTGTCCGTCTGTATGAACGCTGAGATCTCGGAAACTATAAAAGCTACAGGTATGGGATTTGGCATGAAGATTCTTGGAGTTCCTACGCAGCGCAAGTTTGTTTCCAGAAGGTGCCACGCCCCCTCTAACGCCCACAATAGTTTATAAACGATTTTAAAAATTTAAATATTTCGGAAAAGTAAAAATGCAGTTTTGTTGTGTTTATCAATACCTATCGAAATGTAGAAGAAATTTTTTAAATCGGACCATTCGTTTAAAACTTATGCCTGATTAAAGTTTTTATCTCCCTCGTACTCCCTTTAGCTGAGTTACGTTTATTAGATAGTCGGGACACCAACCCGACTACAGCGTTCACACTCCCTTTAGCTGAGTGACGGGTATTAGATAGTCGGGACACCAACCCGACTATAGCGTTCTCTCTTGTTTTGTAATTAATTCATAAAAAATATTTGTAAAATATTTAAAAAATCATACAATTATTAAACACTAATGTGTATCATCAAAGATGTATTCTGCGTTTAAATTATTTTGATAACAAGTTTTGTTTAGTTTTTATGGGATGTTAAAGTTTTTTGTGTAGACTGGTTGAAATAAGCTGTGAACCACTGTACGTCGAAAAAGAAACGATGGAAATTTAGAATCACGGCTTTTAAGAAAAAGAGAAAAAAATAAACGAAATTTAAATTTAATTACGTAATCTCGTTCGCAATCAGCAGCGTGAATTTTGCAGGCGGCTTTATTACGACGGCATTATCTCCATAAGAAGCACGGTAGCAAAACAAACTGTACAATGTACATGGTAGAAGTGGTGAGGTCCTCTCTGAGAGCCTCCAAGTAGAGCTGAGCTCCGTTTTGATCACAATGTACATACATGGGGAATTTTTTTGGGAGACTTAAGACTTACGAAAGATCTATCGAAAGATCTTTCGCTGGATAACAATTTATATTTTTGGGTATTGGGCTTTATGTATGTATTATGTATTATATTTCAGCATTATGTTTGCGCACGCGATTATGTATTTGTATTTATATACCACAAGGATTTAAGTGATATGCATGATTATGTAATGGCAATGATGATTATGTAAGACACATGCACTTCATTAGATTTTAAATCCAACCAATATGTTTATTCCCAGCAAGCAATTTGAGCGTTTTCTGACTGTTTTCTGATACTTTTTTCTGAGCATTTACAGTCATAAAGTGTGCAAAAAAGAGTCCGGAAAGAGTGTCTTTTCCCTTGAAAACGGTCGCACTTTAAGAGGAAGATTTCTGAGTCCGATCTGACTCTTTTCTGACACAGATATACAGTTGCGGTCAAAATAATAGTAGTGCCGGTCACGCACAGACTTTTTTCTCAATACTTTCTCTATTTCTTAACATATCCAACTCATTCTTTCACTAAAATAACAACAATTATCTGTTCTTTAAAAACGTGCAGTTGTGTTAGGATATCGTCTCTCTTTGTATTCCTTTTCGCCTTAATTTGCAAGGATGCACTTATTGACCTCAGTCAAAATAATAGTAGTGCCAGAGAAATTATCACAAATAATTAAATTTTGGTTTGTGTTGTTTAACAATACTTTTGGATGTTATTTATTAGTCCCTAGCAATTTGAGAGACTTCCTCAACAGTGAGACCTGTCTACATGGGGCGTGGCAAACAATGTTCTGCCGAGAGGCGAGATCTAATTAAACAAGAGAAAACGCTTTAGTCGGGTTGGTGTCCCGACTATCTAATACCCGTCACTCGGCTAAAGGGAGTGCGAGGGAGATGGATATATAAACTTTGATGAGCCATAACTTTTTAACGAATGGTCCGATTTAAAAAATTTCTTCTACATTTCGATAGGTATTGATAAGCACAACAAAACTGCATTTTTACTTTTCCGAAATATTTAAATTTTTAAAATCGTGTATATGCTATTGTGGGCGTTAGAGGGGGCGTGGCACCTTCTTGAAATAAACTTGCGCTGCGTAGGAACTCCAAGAATCTTCATGCCAAATACCAATCCTCTACCTTTTATAGTTCCCGAGATCTCAGCGTTCATACGGACGGACAGACGGACAGACAGACATGGCTAGATCGACTCGGCTAGTGATCCTGATCACGGAAACGCTTCCTTCTAGCTGTTACATACTTTTGCACGAATACAATATACCCTTTTACTCTACGAGTAACTAATCTTACAACTAATGCGGGCCTAACTTATAGGTCGAAATTACTACGGTTTTAACGCCCTTTTAGCCACATACTCCTGCCACTAACGCGATTCTTACACGTTGCCCTGTAGTTGCTTGATGCAAAGTCGCTAAACTAAAATCGCTGTCTTTACTAGTACGTCTTGCGATTACAAAAATTTTATTTTAACACTTTGTGAAGAATTGATGAAGCAATATGGGGATAATTTTTTTATTCGGAAACGGCGTGTATTCCGGCGTACAGAAGTTTTCTAATTTTAAATTTTCTTAAAAAATACTTAATTTTAAATTTAAAAATTTTTAAAAATATTTTTCTGAAAGATATTATGATATGCCACAAAGTGGCATTGGAATTATTAAAATAACTTAAACGAGTCTTAAGTGCTGCATATCTTAAAAATCGGAGCTTAATTAAAAAAATATTTTTTAAAAATAAACGGTAAGAGTTAAAAAACAAAAAAACCGATCCTTATATTTCAATCCTCTTTCGGAAAAAAAAGTTTCGCTTGATTCTGAGATTTGACTCAATTTAACCTGTCACGTTTCACGTGGAATGACCCATATATGACTTGTGTGAAGAGAGGTTATTTTCTATTTTTGTTTTAAAAACACGTCTGTACAGCTCGATGGTCAAATCGGAAAAGAATGAGGGTAGAATATGGCGAGTATAGCTTGCCTAAACCCGGAAGCTGTAACCTCGTTTTTTTGACATTTCGACCTTTCCAATATCGAGATCGACCTTAGCCCATCCCGATACTTTGGGGACTACCCTAAAAAAAATACTAAATTCGAAAAATATTTTTCTAACCATTTATGACGACTTCAATAAATTTCTCTGATTTTTTGTAATACTTATATTATTTTTTATTAATATTTATAAATCAGAAAGGACTTATATTTTCTTTTCATACTACTACTAAAACTGCACGAAGGCCAGTTCTACTACCATATTGTATAAGCTAGATTACTGCATACTTCTAGGCTGCCATATATATATATATGAGATACAAGCGCCACTACACAGCACCGCAATAGCACCATTCGATTCCAATGTGCTAATCGTCTTCGAAGACAGCGATACAGCAAACCAAAGCACAGTGGTCGCTGCCATAGGCCAAAAAATCGCAAAATTGATTTTGAGATATTCCAGCGAAAACCAGTTTAACGATCAGCTGGTTGTCCAAAATTTACGATACAATAGTTTTTTTTTGGAATTTCTAACGGGATTTTCCAATAATGGAATGAAAAGAGCCATGACGTGCTCACTTACTTGCAATTTGTTAACAGTGCAATACAACGCCTTGAATTAAAAAATTCTAAAAAAATATAAAGCACGGTCTAACCCAATTCGAATATAATAGAAATTGTTCATAACGGTATATACTTTGTTTATACAGATACATATGTATATAAATAACTTGTGCTGTGTTTTATGTAAAGAAGTGGTAAAACGTGCGTCTATTTTAGTTCGTAAATATTGTGCATTACAATGTTTAGGGAATGTTTTAAGTGCTTTCCCCCGCTTACCCCCCAATGATGTTTATATCCTGTTATTTATTAATATTTCAAGATTTTAAAAATGTTTTCATCAGCTGCCGAAACGTGCCGATGCACTAGTGTCATTAAAAAATGCAACCTAACCTCATTTATTTTAGCAGGTCCATCTAGGAAGCTTTTTTTTGTTCTGTGTGTGTTGTTGTTGTAGCTTGTTTTTGCTGTTTCTCTTGTTGCTTTTTGATTGTGTTTTTTGATTGGAAAGCTTTCTAAAGGATCCGCTGAATCAAAAATTAAGGATATTTAATAATTCGCCTGCAAATACAGATTTATTTAACAGATTGCTTTTAAGTTCTGATCCATTTATTAATGGACAAAAAAACTTAGTTATAACCAAAAGTCAACTCTTTTAGAGTCAACTATTTCGCTACTCAATCAAACAATTTAAAAATGACATTAAATCGTATTATTATTCGTTTTGTTTTTTATAATTTTTTTGGTGTGGGTGGCGTTTAGTAATCACTCCCACATTTTTATATTGCAGTTCTAAGTTTGTAAATAACGTACGATAAACAAACCAACTTGTTATTATTACAAAAATTGAATTTTTGATTGCTCTTTCATGTAAACGCAACCACTAAGAAAATCGTTCCTATGGAAGCTATAGGATATAGTGGTACGATCTGGCCAATTTTTGTAACATATATTTATAATATTTATCTAGATTTTTGGTAAAAGTTTCATAGCGATAGCACATCTAGAAGTATTTATGGCCGCGCCTTCATACAAGACCGACCACTGTGCAAAGTAAGACAAAATGATTATTTACAAAATATTGTACCCAAAGTGACTGGTGCCATAACTAAATAGCGTCACCTAGCCTGTAGCACTGGGATAAAAGGAAAAGAAATTAAAATTTTAAAATAAATGAATGACATCGATCTATTTACATTTACCATGAATAATGCAGTAAAGTCCCCGACTGAATAAGAAACGTGTCCAGACTGCGTCAAATCCACACTAGAATCTTGCATCAGCTGCTTTGTGTTCCCCAGAGGTGAATAATAGTTTATCGATTAGAAAGGCATAAATACCAAAGACTCAAGTGTAAACATCTTCCCACGTCTAGTTTCCTACAGTTAAATGTATTTTTGAAGCCGAAACTCAGCTAGCATATATAACCACAACCAAATTTCACCAGAAAAGCAAGTATCTGTGTCACAGACGTCGGGTGCCCCGACTATTAGATAGCCGTTACTCAGCTAAAGGGAGTGCGAGGGAGATGGAGATATAAAACTTTGATCACGCATAACGTTTTAATGAATGATCCAATTGGAAAAATTTCTTCTACATTTCGATAGTTATTGATAATACAATAAAACTGAATTTTTACTTTTCCGAAATATTTAAATTTTGTAGAATCGTTTACAGCGATTGTGGGTGTTAGAGGGGCGTGGCTCTCGGCTGAAACAATCTTGCGCCGAAACAAACTTGCATCCTTTTACGAAAATCTCTGAATCCTGGTTTATAATACTGCATACGTTTAATCTCGTTTGTAAAATATGATTTAAAACTTGGAATTTTGAGCCAGTGTGACCGTAAAATAACACGGAGATTACCAAATTAACCAACACTAGACCGTCATGGAATAAGTGGAATAATGCCGCCTTTTCAAAAAGGTGGCAGCAATGTCGTGAAAAAATATCCTATATTTTACTATCTTTGAAGCCGGCTCAGAAAAACATGACAATTTTTAAAAACATTTAAGTAAAAGTAAACAGTTTTTGTTATTATCAATTAAAATAGCCGCAAGCGCTATTCAGTGTTGCAGTATGCAGCTTGGCGCGTGACTCAAATTATTACTTTTATACCCGTTACTCTTAGAGTAAAAGGGTATATTGTATTCGTGCAAAAGTATGTAACAGATAGAAGGAAGCGTTTCCGACCCTATAAAGTATATCACTAGCCGAGTAGATCTAGCCATGTCTGTCTGTCCGTCTGTATCAACGCTGAGATCTCGGAAACTATAAAAGCTAGGAGATTGACATTTTCCATGCAGATTCTAGGAGCTCCTACGCAGCGCAAGTTTATTTCAAAATCGTTCCACGCCCCCTCTAACGCCCACAATAGCTAATAAACGATTTTAAAAATTTTAATATTTCGGAAAAGTAAAAATGCAGTTTTGTTGTGTTTATCAATACCTATCGAAATGTTGAAGACATTTTTTAAATCGGACCATTCGTTTCAAACTTATGCCTGATCAAAGTTTTTATCTCCATCTCCCTCGCACTCCCTTTAGCTGAGTTACGTTTATTAGATAGTAGGGACTCCAACCCGACTATAGCGTTCTCTCTTGTTTTGTTTTGTACAATATGCGCTTTAAACAAGTATTAATGCTGTAGTTTTTCTAAAACAGCATACATTAAGAGTCAAAATCTGCCAAGTGGGCCACCCCTGATCCGAAGGTACGATTTTCATCAAACTTGTTGGCTTTTCCTGTTCACAACGACAATATAAGAACTTCATTTGAACGGTTTTGCGAAATTTTAAGTTTTACCGGAGTTATAGCGGTCACAATATGGTATTTTTGCCACTTTTTCGAAAAAGTTGCACTCAGTTTTTATTGCATATCTTTGGAACGGTATGAGATATCTTTATGATGTTTTCACTAATCAATCAAGAATTGTATAAGCTTTTCATAAAAAAATATTACAATTTTTTAAAAATTATTTTTCTAAAAAAATAATAAGAAAAATTTTGTTCAGTGTATTTTTTTCAGTGTTCTTCACCAGCTACTGAGTTCAAAACCATTTAAAAATGAAGTTTAATTCATCATGAAGAATATCCAAAAAAAAAAGAGGGGCCCGGCCAAAGGTTTTTCGCAAAACCTAATTTTCGGTGGGCGCTCAGCGGTTTTCCATACAAAACGACAAAAAGTTTCTCATTGACGGCTGCAGTCGGCTGCTACAATGGCATACGAGGGTGGTCCGATAAGTACTTAGCCTCACCGCCCGATGGCGCCACTATCGCAAGAAAACTTTTCTATCGTGTAGTACATTCTAGTAGACGGCTACTGTCGAAATTTCAGCCGAATCGGACTCGTAGCTTTGTTTTGCCAGCGTGTGGCATCATACGTGTTCGCGGATTTTAGAAAAATGGAGAAAGAGCAATATCGGACTGTGATTCGATTCTTGTTTTTGGAAGGGAAATCACGCAGCGAAATCAAAGAGCGCTTGGATGCTGTGTACGGTGACTCTTCTCCTTCGATAGCGACCGTCAAAAATTGGTTTAACGAGTTTCAACGTGGTCGCACGTCGGTTTTTGATGAGCCACGCCCAGGTGCCCCGAAATCGGCTACCACGGAGGATAACGTCCAAAAAGTCCACGATCTCGTTTTGGCAGATCGCTGGACAAAAATTTGCGTCGAATGAGGAGGTCGTCGCCGCCACAGAGGCCTATTTTGCAGACCTCGAGAAAACTTATTTTTCAGACGGGTTAAAGAAGTTGGAGCATCGCTGGGTCAAGTGTATCGAGCTAAAAGGAGATTATGTTGAGAAATAAAAAGCCATTTTTCCAAAATTTTCGTTTTTCTTTTGGAGGCTAAGTACTTATCGGACCACCCTCGTACAATTATGCATTTGGTGCCAATCTAGTGTGAAAGTCGGAGGTTAGATTTGCACGTGAGAAAAAATTCTAAAATTTAAATTACCCTTTTTCAGAACTGGCACCGAAATGGAAAAGCTTTGCTTTGTAAATTCTTTTCCGTTGCACCACTGTGATTGAAATAATTATTTTAACTGTTCATGCCACTTGCACGTGGTTTAAACGTGACAGGCCAATTTGGGTCAAATCTCAGAATCAAGCGAAACTTTTTTTTTCGATAGAGGATTGAAATATAAGGATCGGTTTTTTTTTTATTTAACTCTTACCGTTTATTTTTAAAAAATATTTTTTTAATTAAGCTCCGATTTTTAGGATATGCAGCACTTGAGACTCGTTTAAGTTATTTTAATAATTCCAATGCCACTTTGTGGCATAGGAATTATTTTTAGGAAAAATATTTTTAAAAATTTTTAAATTTAAAATTAAGTATTTTTTAAAATTTAAAATTAGAAAACTTCTGTACGCCGGAATACACGCGGTTTCCGAATAAAAAAATTATCCCCATATTGCTTCATCAATTCTTCACAAAGTGTTAAAATAAAATTTTTGTAATCGCAAGACGTACTAGTAAAGACAGCGATTTTAGTTTAGCGACTTTGCATCAAGCAACTACAGGGCAACGTGTAAGAATCGCGTTAGTGGCAGGAGTATGTGGCTAAAAGGGCGTTAAAAACGTCGTAATTTCGACCTATAAGTTAGGCCCGCATTAGTTGTAAGATTTCATATTTATACCCGTTACTCGTAGAGTAAAAGGGTATATTGTATTCGTGCAAAAGTATGTAACAGCTAGAAGGAAGCGTTTCCGACCCCATAAAGTATATATATTCTTGATCAGGATCACTAGCCGAGTCGATCTAGCCATGTCTGTCTGTCCGTCTGTCCGTCCGTATGAACGCTGAGATCTCGGGAACTAAAAAGGTAGAGGATTGGTATTTGGCATGAAGATTCTTGGAGTTCCTACGCAGCGCAAGTTTATTTCAAGAAGGTGCCACGCCCCCTCTAACGCCCACAATAGCATATACACGATTTTAAAAATTTAAATATTTCGGAAAAGTAAAAATGCAGTTTTGTTGTGCTTATCAATACCTATCGAAATGTAGAAGAAATTTTTTAAATCGGACCATTCGTTAAAAAGTTATGGCTCATCAAAGTTTATATATCCATCTCCCTCGCACTCCCTTTAGCCGAGTGACGGGTATTAGATAGTCGGGACACCAACCCGACTAAAGCGTTTTCTCTTGTTTAATTAGATCTCGCCTCTCGGCAGAACATTGTTTGCCACGCCCCATGTAGACAGGTCTCACTGTTGAGGAAGTCTCTCAAATTGCTAGGGACTAATAAATAACATCCAAAAGTATTGTTAAACAACACAAACCAAAATTTAATTATTTGTGATAATTTCTCTGGCACTACTATTATTTTGACTGAGGTCAATAAGTGCATCCTTGCAAATTAAGGCGAAAAGGAATACAAAGAGAGACGATATCCTAACACAACTGCACGTTTTTAAAGAACAGATAATTGTTGTTATTTTAGTGAAAGAATGAGTTGGATATGTTAAGAAATAGAGAAAGTATTGAGAAAAAAGTCTGTGCGTGACCGGCACTACTATTATTTTGACCGCAACTGTATATCTGTGTCAGAAAAGAGTCAGATCGGACTCAGAAATCTTCCTCTTAAAGTGCGACCGTTTTCAAGGGAAAAGACACTCTTTCCGGACTCTTTTTTGCACACTTTATGACTGTAAATGCTCAGAAAAAAGTATCAGAAAACAGTCAGAAAACGCTCAAATTGCTTGCTGGGAATAAACATATTGGTTGGATTTAAAATCTAATGAAGTGCATGTGTCTTACATGATCATCATTGCCATTACATAATCATGCATATCACTTAAATCCGTGTGGTATATAAATACAGTTACATAATCGCGTGCGCAAACATAATGCTGAAATATAATACATAATACATACATAAAGCCCAATACCCAAAAATATAAATTGTTATCCAGCGAAAGATCTTTCGATAGATCTTTCGTAAGTCTTAAGTCTCCCAAAAAAATTCCCCATGTATGTACATTGTGATCAAAACGGAGCTCAGCTCTACTTGGAGGCTCTCAGAGAGGACCTCACCACTTCTACCATGTACATTGTACAGTTTGTTTTGCTACCGTGCTTCTTATGGAGATAATGCCGTCGTAATAAAGCCGCCTGCAAAATTCACGCTGCTGATTGCGAACGAGATTACGTAATTAAATTTAAATTTCGTTTATTTTTTCTCTTTTTCTTAAAAGCCGTGATTCTAAATTTCCATCGTTTCTTTTTCGACGTACAGTGGTTCACAGCTTATTTCAACCAGTCTACACAAAAAACTTTAACATCCCATAAAAACTAAACAAAACTTGTTATCAAAATAATTTAAACGCAGAATACATCTTTGATGATACACATTAGTGTTTAATAATTGTATGATTTTTTAAATATTTTACAAATATTTTTTATGAATTAATTACAAAACAAGAGAGAACGCTATAGTCGGGTTGGTGTCCCGACTATCTAATACCCGTCACTCAGCTAAAGGGAGTGTGAACGCTGTAGTCGGGTTGGTGTCCCGACTATCTAATAAACGTAACTCAGCTAAAGGGAGTACGAGGGAGATAAAAACTTTAATCAGGCATAAGTTTTAAACGAATGGTCCGATTTAAAAAATTTCTTCTACATTTCGATAGGTATTGATAAACACAACAAAACTGCATTTTTACTTTTCCGAAATATTTAAATTTTTAAAATCGTTTATAAACTATTGTGGGCGTTAGAGGGGGCGTGGCACCTTCTGGAAACAAACTTGCGCTGCGTAGGAACTCCAAGAATCTTCATGCCAAATCCCATACCTGTAGCTTTTATAGTTTCCGAGATCTCAGCGTTCATACAGACGGACAGACAGACGGACAGACGGACAGACGGACAGACGGACAGACAGACATGGCTAGATCGACTCGGCTAGTGATCCTGATCAAGAATATATATACTTTATGGGGTCGGAAACGCTTCCTTCTAGCTGTTACATACTTTTGCACGAATACAATATACCCTTTTACTCTACGAGTAACGGGTATAAAAAGCCCAAAAAAAAAGGACACGGCTTATTTCAACCAGTTACCAAAAAAATCGAATTAATTAACATAGTGGCCAATACCTTTTTTTTTTAAATTTGGCATGACTACCATTTTGTTTACCAACAATTTAAAGTTAACTTTACATGGATACAATGCCTTTTGTTGTTGTTGCCAAGTAAAAACTACTCTCGACCCTTGGGAAGGACTTTTGGCGTAGTTTCGTCTAAAAATATTGTGTTTTCGAACATTATTTCGTTATGTGGACTTCCAATTTTGTTTTGTGGAAATGTTAAGACACCTTTAATTCATAATCATTAGCTCTCGACAGCACTGGATGAGCTAAATCTGCGAAAAAATTTGCACTTCCCATGGGTCATTTCTTTAGTTAAATCAAAAATTAATTTATATTTTAAGATCCTTTGAGTTTTTAATTCATTTATCCTTTAGGATGTGAAGCTGAACTCAAATCTTAATTGCGGAGTAAAAAAAAAAAAATGTGGAAGGACCTGCTTGACACTTATAGGCCCAAAACAATTAGCGTTCGCCGCTAGGCTTAGGGCTGAAAGAAATTGAAAGAAATAATTGAATTTTGATACATTTGAGTCGGAACAAGAGAGAACGCTATAGTCGGGTTGGTGTCCCGACACAACAAAACTGCATTTTTACTTTTCCGAAATATTTAAATTTTTTAAATCGTATATTTGCTATTGTGGTCGTTAGAAGGGGCGTGGCACCTTCTGGAAACAAACTTGCGCTGCGTAGGAACTCCAAGAATCTTCATGCCAAATACCAATCCTCTAGCTTTTGTAGTTTCCGAGATCACAGCGTTCATACAGACAGACAGACGGACAGACGGACATGGCTAGATCGACTCGGCTAGTGACCCTGATCAAGAATATATATACTTTATAGGGTCGGAAATGCTTCCTTCTAGCTGTTACATACTTTTGCACGTATTGTATTACTCTACGAGTAACGGGTATAAAAATATATCTAAGCGGGGGAAATTCCAATTACGAGCCTAAATTGGGGAGTCAAATGGCTATTTTAAAGTCTATCGGCGAACGCTAATTGTTTTGGGCCTATAAGTGTTGTGTTTATCAATACCTATCGAAATTTAGAAGAAATTTTTTAAATCGGACCATTCGTTAAAAAGTTAGGCCTGATCAAAGTTTTATCTCCATCTCCCTCGCACTCCCTTTAGCTGAGTTACGTTTATTAGATAGTCGGGACACCAACCCGACTACATCGTTCGCACTCCCTTTAGCTGAGTGACGGGTATTAGATAGTCGGGACACCAACCCGACTATAGCGTTCTCTCTTGTTTTGGAAATAAATTCGTTACTGACAGCATACATCGAGAAAACATTGTTGTAATTAAATATTAAAAGAACCAAAGCCTCTCGTAATAAATATATCTATGTATTACTATGTTCGGTTTTCTTTAAAGCCTAGTACTCAGTTCGGCTAAGAGTTTTACTAGTCGAAAAATATTAATCTTTTAGTGTGGCCGAAGTTTTTGGAGTTCATCCGCAATGCCTGCATCATGGTCTTACTGGGTTTGTTGACAAACAGCAAACATCAACTGGCGCCAATTTTAAAATATTACAAAATGTTAGGCCGACCTGGCTCGCAAGCTTTAAATTTGCTGTTGGCATGGCGATATGTATAGCCGCAACTCCTAAAAGTAGTTTTCCATTGGTTTTTAGGGTTTTCCTTCCATTTATAATTTGTTATTGGCACACCGCTTCGGTACAAACACAGTCAAAGATCAAATTTGTTATTCTTTGGTCGGCGGCTAAAGGCGTTCATCGGAATTCATCCGCTAAATCAGGTATTTTTTTTGGTATTTCCTTACCATTTCCTTAGCTCAACTGAGTACCGCGGTGGAAAAAAGTCCCAGCTAAAGGCGTTAGCTACCTATTTGCCTCTCGCTTACTCCTATGGTTAGCTAGCAGTTTTCGTCGTACTGAGTACTAGGCTTAAAGAATAAAACCCAACCAAAATAATTAGGATTTTGATGACCCCATTGAATAAAAATAAATAATTCAGCTTATTTCCCTATTTCTTATATTAAATTGATGTATCGTTGCATGTGCATTTATAATTAATTAATTATTTCTATCCCTACAGCAGTGTATTCCTCTTTCTTTGCCCGTGCGTAATAAAAATATGATTAATGTTAGCTTGAAATTTTATGAAATGAAATAATACATTAGAAAAATAAAAAATTGAAATTAATTCGAATTACTATTAGCTAAAATTAATGTCGAGGAGTGTGAGACATGAATTGTTTTATTAAAATTATAAATATTAAAATGAACTAGGGCGCAATTTTTGTTGGGAAGCCATGCTTAACCCTAAGAAGCCCATGTACTGAAAAGGAACAATTGACGAAGGGATCGCCAGCCGTGGGCTACGCGAAAGGCGTTCATGGTAGGGTGGGGATAAGGACACTGAATAACACCACAGTGTCCTCGAGCGTCCATTGTCCTTTAAGTTAGTGTCATGCCTTACTTCTACTATTTTTTTTTCTTTATTTCTTTTCTTCTCCCGGTCTTTCTTCCCCCCTTTTCCCCTGGCAATCGCACGCGATATTTAATCTAAATAAACATGTGATGAAGTTGAGCATTAGAGTAGAGATCAGCAACTTTAACCCCGACTACCGACCGGTATTGAACAGCCTAAACTCACCATCCGCTCCATGGCACGCCGGCATGTTACAAGCCCTGGAGCCGTTTTAACTCAGTGGAACGAGTCACTGCCTATGCCAGCAGGAGGTTGCAGCGACACGTGGCTACGGAGTGCCCTGCGATATGGGCAATCAGAAAATGAGGTGTTGGTCTCGAAGGATACCGATCCGGATGGCAGCACGTACTCTCGCCTCTGCAAAAGCAACTCCATATCTGACAGCCGACCGCAAGGTGGGGCTCAGAGCCCAACAGCCCCATCTGCCGACGGGGAGCAGTGTAGTCGCGGACGCCCCGCCTTGCGGCAACCCCTAGACCGCTCCACCAGAGACCAACGAACCGCGCAGATCTAAAGATTGCCAATCTTCTTGACTACACCTCAGAGAATATTCCCGTCGCAATTTATAGAAGTCAACGCAGTCGAAGCAGGCCAGAGGGCCCATTCTCAAGCAGGCGCAGACTTCGTAGGACTCGTGTCCCGACATGTTGGGCACAGGTGTTTTCGAACACAAAATGGGTCGAATTACTTGCTGCTGCCTCTCTGGGAACGAATCTTGCTAGTCTGGCACCAAAATGTCGGGAGCAGTCTCGCAGCTGGGGCATTCAGCAAGAAGCGTCGGGAATGGAAGTGCACCGCCCATACTCCCACCGAGCGCACCATCAAAACGATGATCGTGCAGTACGCCACTGAGGACCAACGAACGGACACCTGTCGTCGGAAGTCACCCCTGGCCATCGAGTACCAGCACCGATTTCAGTCCATGGGACCGATTACCCGAAGCTGAGCCAACGAGTCACACCAGACCGGGGCGAAGCACTGCAGACTCCCCAGAGGCAGAGCATCTCACGAACATTTTTCAAACAAAAGCCAAGGAAACATGGAGAGAGCCGCCCAAGAACAAAGTCACAACTTGCGCCGGCCGGAGACCGACCAGGGACAAGGTCTGACAATGCGGGAGGTGTGACTAACGCAAAATCTCGTTCGACGGTCCTTCATAAAGTTTCTGTCAATAAACATCGTCAGAGTTCATCTCGAGGGACGCGCGCGTCGCAACGTCTAGTCGATTCCCAAACCCTTTAGAGGAGCAGACCGAAGAAGAGACGAGGGACCCACGAAACCACCCTAGAATTCAATAGCTGAGCGCCGACGGGTCCGGCTGGAAACCCTGCTGGGCTCAGTGCCATTCCCACAACGCCTCTCTCCCCACGCGTCCCCATCACGACAGACGACACGACACAGAACTCGCCAACACATTCTTTCTCCTACCTGCGACCCGGGTGCCCAGCCGTACACGGCTGCTGTCACGACCCTACCGAATACAGTACGCTGCTATGCCCATCGACACGCTCAGCAGCCAGTGACAATTGGGGACCCCGCACCCAGGAAGCATCCCACATCCCAGGAAAGGTGCCAGGCCGATCCACCGCCGACGCTGTCCTGGCTTCCCGAGCGAGGAAGGGGTTCAGGCCGAGTATTTATTACCAGCAGGATGAGCAGCCGGACCACCACACCCCGGGATGACCACCCTCAGTGGCGGGCCAGGACCCTGGCTGCTCACCGCAACCCCGACTAGCGCCGTAGGCATTGGAGCACGGAGCGAGCCCAACCTACGGCCGTCAGCCACTCGTCGACGAGGTGGGACTACCCTCCTTACTCCATGCGCCTTGTCGCAGCCAACGCAGTGGGACAAGACCCCATCGCCCACAGCTGGGCGAGGAGTCGCTCACACTCAGCACAGCTGTCAGCCGGAAACTGCGACCAGGACGAACGAATTCGGACGACAGCAGCCGCAGTGGAGAGAATGCGCAACTCGTAGATGCCGTCGTTCTCCGTCGCACCCCGCTGGACGATGCCGCTAGCGACATGGCGACGACGAGCTACCGCTGGATCGCCGAGAGCAAAACGGCGCGCCGGCAACGCTCTCAACCAACGCCAACACCAGCTGCACATTTGTCAACAGCACCCTGGGAACTCTACCCGACCCGGAAGAGGAGAAATTGCTGCGCGGAAATTCAAAACAGGTCGGAAGCCCCTGCAGAATGGGCCGAAAACGATGAGCTCGTTGGGCAGCCTGCGTCGCTCGGTGTTTACGGCCCATTCTGCGGGGGCTTCCGACCACTGGTCCTCCTCTGGGATGGCCTGAGGTAGTGGGTCGTCCTCCAATGCGCGCAGCAATTCCCTCTCCTCTTCCGGGTCGAGGCAGAGTTCCCAGGGTGCTGGGTATTCGTCCTGGAAGTGGCTGCAGCTGGGGTGTTCTTCGCTGGCGTTGGTTGAGAGCGTTGCCATCGCCTCGTTTGCTACCTCGGCGATCCATGGCAGCGGTAGCTCGTCGTCGCTAATGTCGCTGTAGCGATCGTCCAGCAGGGGTGCAGCCATTTGAGGGCTGACGGCGTCCCTGAGTTGCGCATTCTCTCCACTGCGGCTGCTGTCGTCAGATTCGCTGGACTCGTCCTGGTCACGGACGATTTCCGGCTGACTGCTGCTGGAGCTCTGCTCTGTCGATAGCGCGGAGTCCTGGCTTGACTCCTCGCCCGAGCTGTCGTCCGCGATGGGGATCTTGTCCCACGCTGCGTTGGCTGCGGCTAGGCTTTCCTCAAGCATGGAGGGACCAAAGGAGGGTAGTCCCACCTCGTCGACCCAGTGGCTGACGGCCCGTATAGCGGGTTGGGTGGCTTCGCTCCCGTGCTCCAATGCCTGCAACTGCGCTAGTCGGGTTGCGGTGAGCAGCGTAGGGTCAGCCTGGCTACCACTTGGGGTGTCATCCCCGGGGTGTGGACCTAGTCCGGCTATGTCCACCCAGCTGCTGGTGGCGCATGCGGTCGGCTGGACCTCCTCGCTCGGGGGCTCCAGGACGCGAACTGTGGCCAGTCGGGACGTGGAGCACAGCAGTGGATCGGCCTGGCTGCTCCCTGGGATGTCGTCTCCTGGGTGCGCGGATCCCTGGTGGTCGCTGTGGCTGCTGAGTACCAGCGTGTCGATGGGCGTGGCGAGAAGCGTACTGGCTGACTCGGGCCAGGATCGTGACAGCTTCCAAGGCCGGGGGCTCATGGGCGGTGTCCAAGGAATCTCGGCCGGCGAAGACCCACGGCTGGACATCGTGAGGTACCCGAGGTCGCTAGATAGGAGAAAAGAGTGTGTTAGCGAGGATACTCAGCGATGGTAGGGAGGTTCGAGTTCGTGTGTCGTTTTGTTGTCGTCTGTGGCTATGGCGGTGGCTAGGTGTGGCTACTTTGGCGTGATGTACCCTAAGGAGTTAAACGCCCCCCCACCGATGGGGAGGGTTGTGGGGCGTTGGCGCTGGGGACCCAGGCTCAAGTGGCCCCACTGAATCTCCTTGTCGTAGCAAGGGTTCCGCGGCTTATTTTAGTTTTGCTTTTCCGGATCACCCGTCAGTGGCGCTCGGGTGTCTCGGGCTTGGTGAGGTTCTAGGGTGGTTTCGTGGATCCCCTCGTCGTCTTCTTCGGGGTCCTCTGTAGTCTGGTCTCCTCTAAAGGGTTTCAAGTCGGCTAGACTTGCGTTGCGACGCTTGCGCGTCCCTCGAAGTTGAACTCTGACGATGTTTGGTGACAGAAACTTTATGAAAGGACCGTCGAACTTTGGAGCTAGTTTTGCGTTGAACGCCTCCGCGTCGTTGGACAGGTGGTGAGTTCGGACCCAAACCCACATCCCAATGGTCGGTCTCCATTCCCGTCGGCGCAAGTTGTAGTAACGACTTTGTTCTTGGGCGGCTCTCTCCATGTTTTCCTTGGCTGTTTGAAAAATGTTCGTGAGATGCTCTGCCTTACTCTGGGGGTCTCTGGGTGCTTCGCTGGTCTCTGGTGTGACCTCGTTGAACCAGCTTCCGGGTAATCGGGGCTCCCGGCCCTGTACTAGATATGCTGGACTGAATCCGGTGCTGTCGGAGACACTCGATGGCCAGGGTGATTTCCGGCAACAGGTGATCCCACGTTCGTTGGTCCTCAGTGGCGTACTGCGCGATCATCGTTTTGATGGTGCGGTTGGCCAGCTCGGTAGGATTCTGCTGGGGGGAGTATGGGGCAGTATGCTGCACTTCCATTCCGGCCTTCTTGCTGAATGCTTTGAAAGCCCTACTGGTGAACTGGGTCCCATTGTCGCAGATGAACATTTTTGGGGTGCCGAACCTAGCTAAGATTCGTTCCCGGAAGGCTAATTCTAGACTGGCAGCGGTAGCTCGGCGTAGTGGTATTAATTCGACCCATTTGGTGAAATGGTCCAAAAACACCAGTAACATCGTATGTCCTTTGCGGGACCTGGGCAGAGGTCCTACGAAGTCTGCGCACAGAGTTGAGAATGGGCCCTCTGATTTCCGGGTCAGCATCTTCCCTGCTTGTTTGCGTTGACTCACCTTAAATTGCTGACAGGATGCGTTGTCGAGTTGGCGGTAGAGTTGCCCGTTCTCTTGGGTGTAGTCAGGAAATTTCTCCGGATTGGCCTCGATCTGTTTGATCTTTGCTGTGATCCACTTGCACGGTTCGTTGGTCTCACTCACCTGTTGGAGCGTTTCTAGGGGTTGCCTAGACAGGGCGTCCGCGACTACGTTCTGCTTTCCCCGTCGGTATGAGATGTCAAACTGGAACTGTTGGAGCTCTAGGGCCCACCTTGCGATTCGGCCTGTCGGGTTATCTATGGAGTTTAACCACTTCAGGGCGAGGTGATCCGTTATGCCATCGAATCGGTATCCTTCGAGATAGCACCTCATTTTCCTGATTGCCCACACTATCGCAAGGCACTCCTTCTCCGTAGCCGAGTAGTTTTCTTCCGCTGCAAGCAACCTCCTGCTGGCATAGGCGATGACTCGTTCCGTTCCATCGACTTGCTGGGTTAAAACGGCTCCAGGGCCTGTAGCATGTAACGTATACATGGAGCGGATGGTTGGTTTAGGTAGAGCAGCTAGGCACGCGCTTGTTCAACTTCTCAGTTCGGTAGTCGGGGGTGGGTTAAGGTTGCTGATCTCTACTCTAATGCTCAACTTCATACATGTTTATTTAGATTAAATATCGCGTGCGATTGCCAGGGGAAAAGGGGGAAGAAAGACCGGGAGAAGAAAAGAAATAAAGAGAAAATGGTAGAAGTAAGGCATGACACTCAACTTCAAGGACAACGGACGCTCGAGGACACTGTGGTGGTATTCAGTGTCCTTATCCCCACCCTACCATAATCGACCTTTCGCGTAGCCCACGGCTGGCGATCCCTTGGTCAATTGTTCCTTTTTAGTACATGGGCTTCCTAGGGTTAAGCATGGCTTCCCAACAAAAATTGCACTCTAGTTCATTTTAATATTTATAATTTTTATAAAACAATTCATGTCTCACACTCCTCGACATTAATTTTAGCTAATAGTAATTCGAATTAATTTCAATACTTTAGTTTTATAATGTATTATTTCCTTTCATATAATTTCAAGCTAACATTAATAATATTTTTATTACGCACGGGCAAAGAAAGAGGAATACACTGCTGTAGGGATAGAATAAATTAATTATAAATGTAAATGCAACGACATATCAATTTAATATAAGAAATAGGGAAATAAGCATAATTATTTATTTTTATTCAATGGGGTCATCAAAGTCCTAATTATTTTGGTTTAGTTTTATTCTTTAAGGAAAACCGAACAAAGTAATAGATATATTTATTACGAGAGGCTTTGGTTCTTTTAATATTTAATTACAACAATGTTTTCTCGATGTATGCCGTCAGTAACGAATTTATTTCCAAAATTAAACGAAAAGATTCTGTTTCATCATAAACATACATCGAAAAAGAAACAATGGATATTCAGAATCACGGCCAATATAGAAAAGCCTTTTAAGAAAAAGAGAAAAAAAATAAACGAAATTTAAATTTAATTACGTAATCTCGTTCGCAATCAGCAGCGTGAATTTTGCAGGCGGCTGTATTACGACGGCATTATCTCTATAAAAAGCACGGTAGCAAAACAAACGCGAAATATGTACATGGGGAATTTTTTTTTTGGGAGACTTAAGACTTACGATTTTACTGGTCCATCGTCGAAAGATCTTTCGCTGGATAACAATTTATATTTTTGGGTATTGGGCTTTATGTTTTATGTATTATATTTCAGCATTATGTTTGCGCACGCGATTATGTATATTTAACTTATTTTTCAGCCATTGACTATTTGTATTTGTATTTATATAACACACGGATTTAAGTGATATGCATGATTATGTAATGGCAATGATGATTATGTAAGACACATGCCCTTCATTAGATTTTAAATCCAACCAATATGTTTATTATACACTATTTCTCTTCACTGATTTTTACCTTTAATTTCGCACATTTATCACCATTCTCGCAGCCATTTACTCTTTCTTTGCCTCATGACCGATTTTCACAATAAGAAAAATAAGAAAAAAAAATATGAAATCTTACAACTAATGCGGGCCTAACTTAAAGGTCGTAATTACGACATTTTTAACGCCCTTTGAGCCACATGCTCCTGCCACTAACGCGATCTGCGGTTTTGTTTAATTTCTCGCGCTTTTAGCAGGGTTTCGGGGGACCTTCGTAGATCAGTGCTTTACAAAGACGCGGAGACGACTGCTTGCAGTTACCTATGCAATTAAATTTAACTCTCTAATGGAAGTATTGGAAGTGGGAGACTTGCGCTGCTGGAATTTTATGGTTTACGCGGCAGCTTATTGTCGCTGTGGACCACGTATACGCCTGGGATAATCGGATGATTTTTGGGTGTATTCGTCGCAGGTTATGAAAATTTCTCTTATGGTAGGCCAACACAATCGGGGTGAGCCTGCGCTGGGGCTTTTCTCGTCTAAATTAGCTGAATTTTTCCTCGTTGGGTTAGCGCTACAATGCTACAATGGCATACAATTATGCATTTGGTGTCAATCTAGTGTGAAAGTCGGAGGTTAGATTTGCACGTGAGAAAAAATTCTAAAATTTAAATTACCCTTTTCAGAACTGGCACCGAAATAGAAAAAGCTTTGCTTTGTAAATTCTTTTCCGTTGCACCACTGTGATTGAAATAATTATTTTAACTGTTCATGCCACTTGCACGTGGTTTATATATGTGACTTGTGTGAAGAGAGGTTCTTTTCTTTTTTTGTTTTAAAAACACGTCTGTATAGCTCGATGGTCAAATCGGAAAAGAATGAGGGTAGAATATGCCGAGTATAGCTTGCCTAAACCCGGAAGCTGTAACCTCGTTTTTTGACATTTCAGACCTTTCCAATATCGAGATCGACCTTAACCCATCCCGATACTTTGGGGACTACCCTAAAAAAAATACTAAAATCAGAAAGGACCTTTATTTTCTTTTCATACTACTACTAAAACTGCACGAAGGCCAGTTCTACTACCATATTGTATAAGCTAGATTACTGCATACTTCTAGGCTGCCATATATATATATGAGATACAAGCGCCACTACAAATCCCCCCCACCAAACTCACACTTGGGGGTGACAACAAGAGTGAGGCGCGCTTGAACTGGGCTACTGTTTGAGATCCTTTGCATGGTATGTCCCTATATAACGTCCTTGCAAATCTTCAATATCATAATAGCAATTTCCTTTTCGGTTGCGAATTCTGCTTTTTATAAACGTAGGGGACAATTTTGCATTGAAGCCTTTCACGAAATTACTCTGCTGAAAATTCCTTCTATAAATCTCTTGGCCAGGCTTGAAGTGTACTTCGCGACTACGCAAATTGTAAGTTCTCTTGTTACGTCCTTGTTGTCGTTCGATGCCCACCTTGGCTCCGTGGTGAATGAGATCAAAAGAATCTTCCCTGTTGAATTTTACAGTGCGATCGTCCAACATCTCTAAATTCCTAAGCAATTCATATGTCTTTCCATTAACAATCATGTTTTGACCGAAAGCAACTTGGTATGGACTACTATTAATGGCAGAGTGCACACTTCCTCGAAGGGCACAGGCTATGTGGCTGAGTTTCTCATCCCATTTAGCTTGATCGGTTTCTAGGTAAGACTTTATGGCAGCGAGAACGGATCTGTTGACCCTCTCAGAGGCGTTAGATTGCGGTGAATACACAGCCGTAGGCGTGTGTTTAACACGATATTTCTGAAGCAATGACTTGAATAAATGAGATTTAAATTGTACCCCATTATCGGACACGATTACCTCTGGCACACTAAAGCAGTGGAACAGTTCCTCTTCCAAATATTGAATTACAATTTCTGCTGTGAATTTCTTGACTGGATTTAGGAACGGAAATTTTGAGAAGTGATCTAGATCCGCCTTGCTTCGCGGATATGGGCCTAAGAAGTCCACATAGAGTTTCTGAAAGAACCTATGTGTTCCACTAACTCTTCCCATAGGAGGTCGTAAAGTACGGTTCGGATGTTTCGTGGCTTTGCACACACTACAGTTGTTAATATAATCTTTAACATTTACCACCAAATTCGGACAGTAGAAGAATCTCCGAATCTTCTCTAAGGTTTTGTTGATACCACAATGGGCGGATAACGAATTGTCGTGGTTTTCCTTAAGTACAGCAGTTACCAGGGGTCTGGGAACCCAAAGTTTCCAGCAAACCTCGTTAGATACCTGCTCACTACTAAAATGCTCCGCACGCCGAAAAATGTATTTATCCAAGACCTTGACGTCCGGCATTCGCGATGCATTTTGTATTAATTTTGACTTGATTAAATTATACTCGCCTGAAGTGAAATGCTCGGATTGAAGATCTATGAATTTTTGTAGCTCTAGAGCAGACAAGTCCTCAGTGTGAACACGGGACAACGCATCAGGCATGATATTATGACATCCCTTTCGGTGGTGAATCTTGAAGTCGTACCCTTGCAGCTTAAGGGCCCAACGAGCCAGCCTGCATCTTAAATCTGATTGTGACATCAGCCATTTTAAGGATGCATGGTCGGTTATTTTGGAAAACTCTTGTCCTTCTATATATGCTCGAAATTTCTTCACGCTCATGACCGCTGCCAAGCATTCTTTTTCAGTGACGGAATAGTTGCGTTGACATTGGTTTAACTTACGGGACATATATGCGATTGGTACGTCATTGCCTTCCTGATCTTTTTGCATCAGTACGCCACCAATGAATAGCAAAAGGTAACTTAAAATCAGGGCTGTGCAATACTGGGGCTTCAATCATAGATTTCTTAAGGCTTTCAAAAGAAGATTATGCTTCGTCAGTCCAGATAAATTTACGCTTTTGCTTTAGCGTATCTGTTATCGGGGCGGCTATGCCAGCATAGTTGCGTATAAATTTATGATACCAGCCTGTTAAGCCGAGAAAGCGACAGACTTGTTTAACTGAGCGGGGTATAGGGAATTCTTCGATAGCTATAACTTTATCTGGATCGGTTTTGATGGTACCATGACCAATAACGTGTCCTAGATATTTGACTTCTTTGAGACAGAATTTACTTTTTTGCACATTTATAGTTAGTCCTGCCTCATAAAGACGCTTCGCTAAGGCTGTTAGTATAAGCAAGTGTTTAGCGAACGTATCCGAAATGACTAACAAGTCATCTAAGTAAATACAAATTTCATTTCGAAGATCTGGCGGAATTACTTTGTCCATGAGTTTGGACATGGTCTGAGGTGCATTAGACAGACCAAAGGGCATGACCGTGAATTGGTAAAGAAGTCTTCCCGGTACTGTAAATGCTGTCTTGTCACGAGCGCTGGCTTTGAGAGGAATTTGCCAATAGGCATCTTTTAGAACGATACTGGAAATGTATTTGGCTTTAGGTAATCGACTTAGAATTCCCTCAATCAGGGGCATCGGTTACGCGTTTTTTACAGTAACCTCGTTAACTTTACGGCTATCGATACATAATCGAACTTTTCCTGGTTTGCGTACCAGTACAACTGGCGAAGACCAGGCACTGTCTGACTCTTCTATCACTCCCAGCGGTATCATTCTATCTAATTCATCGTACATTAGTTTTTCAACTGCTGGATATACAGCGTAATGTCGCTGCTTAATTGGTTTAGATTGTCCTACTTTAATATCATGGGACAACCATTCTGTCTTCCCTAACCCTTGTTTCACAAATGAAGGGAGGCATTCTACAACCGTTTCCAGCTCCTGAATTTGAACTTTTGATAGACTAATACAAGAATTTTCATATCTAACTAATGCAGAAACACTGCGTCGACATGACTGATTAGCAAGAAATACAGGCAGAAGATTATAACTAGTCCAAAATGTAATTCCTAGATACAAATCTTGCTGTAATGATGGTACAATGTAGAATGTTAATTGTTTTGTTTTGCCTCGAAACGTAACAGCAGTGGTTATTCGCCCAACGATTGCCTGATTGACACCATCGGCGGTGCGGACGTTAGCCTGTACTGGTATTAGTTTAACGTTAGTGACATCGAGCTCTCTCGCAAAATTTCCCCGATACAATTAATGGTCGCTCCGGTGTCCATAAGTCCACTTATTGTTTTTCCTAATATCGTGACCTCGGCGAAAGGTCGATAATCCTTTGAATTGTCAATTACTGACGCTAAAATTTCGCTTCGAATAACTTTACACTTGTTGCTATAAGCTATCCTACGCTACTGTTTTCGAGTTTGACCTGTTTGGTGTTGCAAATTGGTATGTAAATTCTTTGAATAAGGAAGGTGCGGTGGTACAGATTCAGAGCAAGGATCGCTTAATCTGTATTGGTTGCTCTCGAGATCGTCCGTTTGCGTGCATTGGTCCCCAGTGCACGCCCTCGAGGGTTTTTTGAGTTGTTGCACTTGCTGCAGTTCGGCTTATACGTCTCAGGTTTTCCGCATCCGTAGCAAAACACCCTTCGTGCGCCTGTGCACTCCTGATATCGATGCCCTGGGACACCACAATTCCAACAAGGCCCATCTAAAGCCGCTAGCTCCACCTCATCTACTTGGCCCTCTTCCAATTCGTTATCTGAGTCTTTAAAGCCATGGATTTCCTCAACTTGTCGTCTAGGCTGTTGACGTGGATTTGAACCGTTGGGTTTCGTTACGGACTGAAAGAATCTTTCCCGTGTTCGGACCACATGTCTGAGATGAGCAATGCTTGTAATTGGAACGTATAATATTTCGTGTTGTACCTCTGGTAATAGATTTGCCTTCAGTATTTCAAGAATTGCGGATTCTGATAATGGATTTACTAGCTTATCTGCCAACGAAATGATTGATTCGTGCAAACTGTCAAAGGGTTCATTTATCTTTTGTTTCCTCTGAGCCATTGCCGAACGAATCTCAAGGTCACTTCTGCCATCTTGAATCTGTGCTCGTAGAGCTGTCTTTAACCCTTGCCAATTCACTTCCTTAACTGTCTTGTGGTAACGCCAAAACCACTCGCCATCGCTTCCATCAAATAAGTTACTTGCGTAACGTGCGACTATCGCTAGATTCCCATCCAGAGATTGCATCGTCAGCGCTTCTACACGATAAATAAACTCGTCTACTGGAACTGAGGAATGTCCTGAAAAACGTACTTTCCAGTTCGAAATTAATTGTCCTATACGATCGGGTCTTAAATCTGATTGAGGTTGAACTTCTGACTGTGAAAATAATTCCCTGTTGATGTTTCTTCCTATACTTTGATTTATTCCAGCTGTTGGGGTTTGCTCAAAACTTTGATGAGCGCCCTCTTGGCTATTCAAAGATAGTTCGCCTTCCGGTCGCATGGCTAATCTCTGAAGGCTAGCTTCTATTGTGTGCGATAGTCGATTTGTTTGTTCCGCTAATGCCCCAGCGATCGCTTTGCCAATGACCTGTTGTAGGTTGGCCACTAGTGTTTTCTGACTATTGCTATTTGAACCTCCTGGTTGCTGTATTGACTCTGCTCGTTTATCATTTTCGCCACCTAGGTCTGCTCTTTGTTCACTGCCTCCAGCTGCACCTTCCTCTTCTATTAAACTTGCAACTGAAGAATTTAAACATACTTGACACATGGGACAGACTTTCTTGTTTCCTAATCGAGCTGCAAAACAAGCGCGATGGAACGCGTGGTTGCAAGAGGTTATATAAAGTTGAGCCTGAATCTCAATATTTTGGGAGCAAATATTGCAGCGATATTGCTCATTAGCTGCTGCTGCTCTCACATCTTCGGAACTATGTCGTAAAGGCATTGTACTAATTAATAATAAAGACTAATTTTCGAGAAAAAAAATCTACAAATTTATATGGTTTTTTCTACCGAATTTTATCTATTTTGTTTTATTAGCTTATTCTTCTTCAGTTGAATAGTTTTATTTTATAACCATAGGCTAACTATATATTTATTTCGCTTTATTATTATTAAACTTTATTTTAATTTTGTTATATTTTGTTTTGATTTTTTTATGGTAATAAATTCTTTTTCTAACGGAAACTATTTCCAAATAATAGTCAAAAATCTAAATTTTTCTAACAAACTGGGAGCCATTACTTTCCTTCGTAACCCAATTGTGTCATGAGAAAATGAAATTAGAATTAAAGATAGATAAATTTATAGGAACAAGAAAAGGGGTGTTTGCGAGACTTCAGCATTACGTTTTGTCTAGTCAGGCCGTAGAGCTAGTCCACGTAAAAACCTGTGTCAATAGTCTACGTTGCTACTGAAAGTTCGCGTTAATAGCAAGTCAAGCAGAGCGAAGATACCAGCTAGGAAAAAAAATGATTGAACTGTTCGTCTAGGTGTTGTCAACGTAATGAATCGGTTGATTCTGGCCAGCTGAATTCGGGCCCCACGTTGGGCGCCAAATAATCTATAATATGTAGCATGTAACGTATACATGGAGCGGATGGTTGGTTTAGGTAGAGCAGCTAGGCACGCGCTTGTTCCAGCTTCTCAGATCGGTAGTCGGGGGTGGGTTAAGGTTGCTGATCTCTACTCTAATGCCCAACTTCATACATGTTTATTTAGATTAAATATCGCGTGCGATTGCCAGGGGAAAAGGGGGAAGAAAGACCGGGAGAAGAAAAGAAATAAAAAGAAGAAAAAAAAATAGTAGAAGTAAGGCATGACACTCAACTTTAAGGATAACGGACGCTCGAGGACACTGGTGGTATTCAGTGTCCTTATCCCCACCCTACCATGATCGCCTTTCGCGTAGCCCATGGCTGGCGATCCCTTGGTCAATTGTTCCTTTTTAGTACATGGGCTTCCTAGGGTTAAGCATGGCTTCCCAACAAAAATTGCGCTCTAGTTCATTTTAATATTTATAATTTTTATAAAACAATTCATGTCTCACACTCCTCGACATTAATTTTAGCTAATAGTAATTCGAATTAATTTCAATACTTTAGGTTTATAATGTATTATTTCCTTTCATATAATTTCAAGCTAACATTAATAATATTTTTATTACGCACGGGCAAAGAAAGAGGAATACACTGCTGAAGGGATAGAATTAATTAATTATAAATGTACATGCAACGATATATCAATTTAATATAAGAAATAGGGAAATAAGCATTATTATTTATTTTTATTCAATGGGGTCATCAAAATCCTAATTATTTTGGTTGGGTTTTATTCTTTAAGGAAAACCGAACAAAGTAATAGATATATTTATTACGAGAGGCTTTGGTTCTTTTAATATTTAATTACAACAATGTTTTCTCGATGTATGCCGTCAGTAACGAATTTATTTCCAAAATTAAACGAAAAGATTCTGTTTCATCATTAACATACATCGAGAAAGAAACAATGGAAATTCAGAATCACGGCCAATATAGAAAAGCCTTTTAAGAAAAAGAGAAAAAAAATAAACGAAATTTAAATTTAATTACGTAATCTCGTTCGCAATCAGCAGCGTGAATTTTGCAGGCGGCTGTATTACGACGGCATTATCTCTATAAGAAGCACGGTAGCAAAACAAACGCGAAATATGTACATGGGTAATTTTTTTTTTTGGGAGACTTAAGATCTTTTGCTGGATAACAATTTATATTTTTGGGTATTGGGCTTTATGTTTTATGTATTATATTTCAGGATTATGTTTGCGCACGCGATTATGTATATTTAACTTATTTTTCAGCCATTGACTATTTGTATTTGTATTTATATAACACACGGATTTAAGTGATATGCATGATTATGTAATGGCAATGATGATTATGTAAGACACATGCACTTCATTAGATTTTAAATGAATAACTCATCACAAATAGCAGCAGCTAAAATAACTGATGGCCGGCCGCTTACCAGTTACGCGGCGAATTAGCGTAGTAGCGGCGCGGCGAAGAGCAAGTGGAGAGTCAGTTTCAAGTAGAGAGTTTGGAGAGTGAGAGTTTGGAGACTTCGAGGTTAGGAGAGAGAACTCTGCCAAAGAGAGTTCGGAGAGCAAGGAGCGGAGAGTGAGAGAGTGGAGACTTCGCAGGCAGAGCCAAAGTGCCGTGTGTGCAAAAGGAAATAAGAAAAAGGAACGTTCGGGATTGGATCATCAGGAATCTCCGAATTGAGACACAGGTAGCTGAGGTCCAGTGGGCATCACACGGCTAAGTCAAGGCGAATTGTTCATACTCCTGTACGACTAAAGCCTCGCATTGCGCCTGGCGTGTCCCTCAGAGTCGAGCAGTGAAGTCCTGCGATAAGAGATCGTAAACTCGGGACGAGAGTCGTTCAAACCCAGGGGCCTTGTTTCAAACACTACTCTGGCGGGTCCCGGCGTCAGCCCAGTCCGTCAAGTGGAAATCGAACAGGTCCTGGTACGACCAGCCAGAAAGGGCGAGCCGTAGGCCGGTCATAATTTCAAGGCGCTGTCCTAGAGAGAATAGGCCAGTTGTCAGCTCAAGGCGCTGTCCTAGAGAAAACAGGTCGTTTGTCATTTCAAGGCGCTGTCCTAGAGAGACCCAACGGCTCAACGAGCCCGGGACTGGCGTGGCTGTAACCCCAAGTACCAGAAGCCACGCTACGTCCAACCTCACAACCAGCAAGTCCAGGAGCCGAGCAACAGACGTCGAGCTACGCGGAAACGTCACGAACGAGCTAGCGGGTGAGGCCAGGGTGGGACGTTCGTTTACACCAGGCGAAATACAAGGTAAAGCACTAGGCAGCTTCCAGGTGGCCACCTAGACTGTCAGCGCGATCCGAGCAATAGCCTAGTGGGACCATCCGGGACAGAGCCAGGGACAGGCGGTTGTGGGTTTATAGGCGCTGTCCTGTAGAACGCAGCACCTGTTCACCCTAGTCTGAGAACGGTGACGCTTCCCTAAGCCCGCACGGCTGATCTCCTTGCAAGTCCGAGGCGCTACGAGTAGTCGTCGAGTCGACGCACCCGAGACGAGCATCGCCGAGCACCTACAAGGAGCTACAGGGAGCTACGGGACCGGAGCACGGAATCAACGAGGAAGGCGATCACCGAGGCGACGCACCCACGTGTGGAGACGCATAGCACCAGGAGACACCGAGGACCACAAGTGGCGACACCAAGGCCAACCGAGCCATCAAGCCCGCTGTAATCAAACCCGCAATAAACCCAATTCGAACCCGTGAATTCTGTGCTTTCTCACTGATCTACTGGGCGGTCACGTTTATATAAATTTGGTGGGACGAACACATAACTTCTCTGAGCTAGCCGCACGAATCTCGTAGCGAGCAGACATACAAAATCAGTTCGTTACATTTGGCGCCCAAAACGTGATTGTCCCAGCAGTGAAAGCAACATAAAGCAGAATGGGGAAGAGTTGGATTTACCGTCTCAAGAAAGAAGATTTTGCCTATGCCTCACAGAAGTTAAACATGGCTTTGGAGGGCAGATCTGAAGACATTAGAAAGGCATTGTCTGAATATTACACACAGACGGAGAACGACCCAGACCTCGCCGACATCTGGGCCGAGCTAGAAGCAACATACAGCGACAAACCAGGTCCCAGCATAAAGGTAAAAAACGCCGAAGGTGAAGACCTAGTGGCAAGCCTAAGCATCCACAACATACAGAAGGAGGCACAAAGGAGAGAACCAGGCCAGGAAAGGCAAAAGACAGGACCAATAGCGACCTCTACCCCCAGCGAGCCCGACTACGCTAAAGTCGCGAAGCAGGTCAGAGAATGGTTTTTCAGATTCGATGGCACAGAGAAATTCTTGGCGCAGGTGGAATGGTCCGCGAATACCTACGGGTTGAATTTGAATTTAATACCTCGAGCGATGCCTGAGCTACTACAAGGAAGAGCATTAAAGTGGTTCATCTCAAACAACCGGCAGTGGGGAACATGGGTAGAATTTATGGAAAGTTTCCAAACATTCTTCCTACCCAGAGGATATTTTGCCAAGCTAGAGGACCAGGTGAAAGCTCGGAAGCAGGGATTCAGGGAGCCGTTTAAAGATTACATGGTGGAAATGCAGACCATAAGACCGCTCGGGTACAGTCCGGAGAAAATACTCGAGATCATAAGGGAAAACAGCACACCAGACCTAAGAATTTCCCTCCGAACATACAAAGTCGACGACCTGGAAGCCCTCATGATCCTGGCCGACGAGTACGAAGAGCTGGAAAAAGAGCGGGAGGCATTCTCCCAAGAGAATAAGTTCAGCAGGACAAAAACTACAGCCCCGAAACATGTGACATGTAGAAGATGCGAGGATACCAGCGGGCAAGACAGGCCAACCGAACCATCACGAAACACGCCGCATATAGAATATCAAAGGCAGCAGACAAACACTTTATGTAGACCACCGAACACCACCCAGAGACCACAAAGCAGGCCATCAGGAAGCAACCAAGCACACCAATACATATCCAACCCACAGGAGGCGTGTCGCAAATGTGGCGGACACGGGCATTGGGCAAGAGGTTGCCGAAACCAGCGGTTGCTATTCTGCTGGATATGCGGCAAGGTGGGGGTGAGATGCATGGAATGTTGCCAGAGAGCGGGAAATGGCCAGCGATCCCAGCCGCAGAGAGGCGAGCGGGGGTCGCACGCGGATACCTCTCCAATCTAACTGGCAGGCTAATCGAGGAGGAGCAGCAGTTGTCCGCAGCGGTGACGATTGGTGGGAAGTCGTACAAAGCCACGATCGACACCGGGGCAACAGCGAGCTTTATTAGCGAAGAGCTGGCGGATAATATGGCTGCTCTGGGGAAGATTACACAGACGAGACGGCAAGTTAGGTTGGCAGACGGAAGGTGCAGCGGTATAAGCGCGCAGCTCGAGGTAGAAGTCGCATTCGGCAACAAACGACTGACCATGAGCCTGCTGATATTACCAGGGGTAGTGGACGCACTGGTGCTGGGCTGGAATTTTCTCACACAGGTTGGCGCTGAGATAAAGTGCGCAGGTCACGAAATCCTCATACAGACACAACGGATGGCTGGAAGAAAAATTATCGGTGGCAGTTGTTCATGAAGACCGCGAGGAAGGAAACATCGAGCAATTCCTAGAAGCAGAGCTGGCAGAATTCCGAACCATGAGTGGAACTTCGAACGTGGCCGAGCACCAAATCACCATGAAGGACGACAAACCTATAAAACAAAGATACTACCCTAAGAACCCCAAAGTTCAAGGGGAGATCAATGCAAAGGTGGACGAACTTCTGCAAATGGGTTTCATAGAACACTCGAAGAGCCCGTATAGCTCTCCCATAGTGATGGTGAAGAAAAAAACCGGGAAGTGGAGATTGTGCGTCAACTTCCGACAGATAAACGCGAAATCGGTGAAGGACGCGTACCCAATGCCACGTATCAACTACATCCTGGACCAACTACGAGAAGCACGCTATATCAGCAGCCTGGACTTAAAGGATGGATACTGGCAGATTCCGCTGGAGGAAGCAAGTAGAAAGTTCACGGCGTTCACGGTGTCAGGAAAAGGGCTTTTCCAATGGAGAGTTATGCCATTCGGATTACACTCGGCATCCGCAACATTTCAAAGGGCCTTGGACCAAGTGATTGGACCCGAGATGTCTCCACACGCGTTCGCATATCAGGACGACATAATCGTTATCGGACGCACACAGCGAGAACACAAGGACAATCTCAGAGAAGTGTTTCGGCGTCTGAAGGAGGCGAACCTGAGGATAAACCCCGATAAGTGTCAGTTCTTTAAACAGGAGCTGCTGTACCTGGGACATCGGGTTACAAGCCAAGGAATTGGAACAGACCCAGACAAGGTCGCCGCCATAGCCCAGTTAGAGCCACCTACAACCGTCCGCGAGCTAAGGCAATACCTAGGAGTGGCATCATGGTACCCACGATTTGTACCGGACGATTTGAAGGCGAGGCTGGTGACGGACCCAGTATTGGCGTGTCCAGATTTTGGAAGGACATTCGTCCTACAAACAGACGCCAGCGACTACGGAATAGGGGCAATTCTGACGCAAAACACGGAAGACGGCGAGAAAGTCATCTCATACTCCAGTCGAACATTAAACGGAGCCGAGAAAAACTATTCGACCACAGAGAAAGAGTGCTTTGCCATTGTCTGGCCAATTCGAAAACTAAGGCCTTACCTGGAAGGCTATCACTTCAAGGTGGTAACGGATCACATGGCACTGAAATGGCTGAACAACATTGAAAGCCCATCCGGAAGAATCGCCAGGTGGGCCCTTGAGTTGCAACAATACGACTTTGAGGTTGCGTACAGAAAGGGCCAATTGAACGTGATAGCCGACGCACTGTCCAGACAGCCGGTGCCGGAAACCCTACGGAGAGCGAAAGAGTTGGTGCCAAATACGGAGTGTAACTGGATCCGGGACATGCGCGAGAAGATCAAAACACAGCCGCAGAAATTCCCAGACTACGCGAAACGCTGTATAGACAGATCCCACACAGAGCAGGCAACGAAGATGTGGTCGCCTGGAAGCTGTGCGTCCCCACAGAGCTAAGGGAAACGGTCCTACGAGAAAATCACGACTCCCCAGCGGCCGGCCATGTAGGAAGCCGAAGGACAATAGCACGTCTGGCAGCCCGATACTACTGGCCAGGTATGCATAGAGACGCCAGAGCCCACGTAAGAAAATGTGAAACCTGCATGAGGTTCAAGCCAAATCAAATGCAGGCGGCGGGTAAAATGCTAACTCAAGTGCCAGAGGAACCGTGGGCCACAGTATGCGCGGACTTCGTTGGACCCCTACCGCGATCAAAGCACGGCAATTCAATGCTACTGGTGCTCATAGACAGGTTCTCCAAATGGACGGAACTAGTACCGCTACGCTGTGCAACAGCCGAATCGCTTAAGAAAGCGTTTAGGGAGCGTATAATTTCAAGGTATGGGGCCCCGAAAGTGGTCATAACGGACAACGGGGTGCAGTTTGCGAGCCGCGTTTTCAAAAATTTTCTGGCGGAGATGGGTATCAGACAGCAATTCACCGCTCCCTATACGCCGCTAGAAAACCCGACGGAGCGGGCCAATAGGACGGTCAAAACGATGATTGCTCAGTTCGCAGGACAAGATCAGAGAACATGGGACGAAAAGTGGCCAGAGATTATGCTGGCCGTCAACTCAAGCATATCAGAATCCACGGGATACACCCCATCATTTCTTACCCAAGGCAGAGAGCCACGACTACCGAGCGCCCTATACGACAAAGAAACCTTAGGCACCGGTAGAGCCACGGAAACCCCGGATGAAAACGCGCAGAAACTAAGGGAGATCTTTGAGATCGTTAGGCGGAATCTGGAGAAGGCCTCCCAGGACCAGGCTAGGTATTACAACCTAAGGAGGAGGCAATGGACGCCGGCGGTAGGCGACGTAGTCTGGGCCAAGGAACACCACTTATCCAAAGGGGTGCATGTCATAACGCCCGGTGTCATAAGGCCCGCGGGCGTTATCACGCACTCAAAAGTGTCATAAGGCCCGTGGGCCTTATGACATACTCAAAAGTGTCACAACGCCCGCAGGCGCTATGTCAGTTTTTTTGAGGGCCTTATGACACACAGGAAAGTGACATAACGCCCTCAGGGAAAATATATTTAACTATTATTTATATAAGTAAAGAAGTCGTATTCAGCTTGAGTGCGTGCATTAAACAATAATGCGGCTTGCACCTTTATTCAAACAAAATTTGGTCTGCGCCCTATTTAACATTTTGTTGAAATTCTTGTAAATGCGAGTAACATATTTCTCTATATAATATAATAATGAATGTTTGTCTGCGCCCTACTTAACATTTTATAAAAATTCTTATAAATGCGAGTAACATATAGTATTGAAGAATAATGTAGCAATGAGTAATGAGCTGACAGTTAAATATGGGGACCTATAAAAAGCGCTGCAGGCAAAAATTTTTTTTCTAAAAAATCGCGCGATTTTTTAGAAAAAAAATTTTTGCTTGCGGTCTATTCAACAATTTATTGAAATACTTGTAAATGATTTTCAACTATCCGTCTGCAGTATGAGCAGAGCAATAGAAGGTTTTTTGAACGCTGTTCCAGATTTTTGAAGCAGTCAAAGCATATTTTGAAGTGCATACTTAGAAAAACGCAAATAATACATTTTAGCACGTAAGCCATTTGGCTGAACTGGAAAGTGCTTTCCACATCTTCATCTTCTGAATCAGAACTGGAACATAGAATTTTTGCGAAAGCCAGCAACAATTTTGTATTCGAAAGGTTCAACAGCCTCCACATCGCGTCCACGTTGTTCAAAAATCAGTGATTAACTGACTAAAATATGAAAAAGCTTGAGAGGTATCATAATAAACGGTACTTCTCTTCTCGATAATCTCATTGATTCTGAATGAGCTTTACAACATAACAAACAGTAATTCTCTTATCGGTATTCTCATTAACTCAAAATGCATTTTAAAATTTTTTTAGAAGTTGCGGGCGTTATGACACTTTTAAAAGCTTGAGAGGTATCATAATAAACGGTACTTCTCTTCTCGATAATCTCATTGATTCTGAATGAGCTTTACAACATAACAAACAGTAATTCTCTTATCGGTATTCTCATTAATTCAAAATGCATTTTAAAATTTTTTTAGAAGTTGCGGGCGTTATGACACTTCTAAAAGTGTCCATCCAAAGCTGCAGAAGGGTTTGCCGCAAAATTGGCACCTAGGTACGACGGCCCCTACCAGGTCGTAGATTTCGTCTCACCAGTGATCTGCAAAATACGGAACGTAAGCACAAAGAAAGAACGGACCATACATGTAAGCGAGCTGAAACAGCAACAAACACAAGACACAAGCGAGCAACAGCATCAGGCGGACGCAACTGAGAAACAACAACATAGGAAACTCCAGGGAGCCGCAGAGGAAACTCCAGGGAACCGCCGAGGAAAACTCCAGGGAACATCCGAGGAAACTCCAGGGAACCGCCGAGGAAAACTCCAGGGAACATCCGAGGAAACTCCAGGGAACAGCCGAGGAAACTCCAGGGAACAGCCGAGGAAAACAGCAATGCACAAGGAAACTCAAACACAAAAGGCTATTCCGAGATAAACCGCACAGGGACTCCGACTGTGAGGCCACAGGGTTCTTCTCTACTTATCCCGAAGAAAGGGGGGAGACGGTACAGCTTTGGGGCTATACCGTCGCCAGCTGAACATTCCGAACGTAAAACAAGCACAACCAAATCACCGAAAAACCCTGAAATGCAAACAAAAGTGAATGTCGGTCCAGCTAAATCGGCAACTCACCACGGGTAAACAAACCCTTCTGCCAGCGCAACAACCTACGGCGCAGCCGAAGCCGAGCCTGTTAAGGGCATTGACCTAAAAACCCAAGGGCAATGAAGGGCATAGTTGCAGCAGCTAAAAAGAGAGGGATGATAAGGAAGGAATCACAAAAACAAATCCAGTGAAATCGACACTTACAGAACAATTGTGCAAATTCACCATATACTAGGGACGGGGGCGCCTCGATTAGGCGGTCGATTGGCACGGACGATAGTGCGATCGATGGGCACACGATATATGGAAAAATCATGGTGAATATCGCGAGCGATCAAGTGGCAACGCCGCCCCAGCGATATCGATAGCTGATGGGTATCGATATCGTGGGGAGTTCCGCTGGGCTATCGATAGCTGATGGGTATCGATGACCAGTGGAACCAGATAGAAGATCGGCGCGGGAAGTTCCAAAATTGCTGCGGAGATGCCGACTTACGCCGTAGAAACTCTCGGAGTTGAAAGCGTCGAGGGAGCATCGAGGGAAGCAACGACGGAGCGCCGAGGGAACGAGCGGAACATCACGAGGACTCGAAGTCTAGAAATACGAGGTAACGCCGGAGAGCAGGAGCCGAATTTTAAAATTTCCCGAAGTAAGGGGGGAATGTGAGGAGTTGAATAACTCATCACAAATAGCAGCAGCTAAAATAACTGATGGCCGGCCGCTTACCAGTTACGCGGCGAATTAGCGTAGTAGCGGCGCGGCGAAGAGCAAGTGGAGAGTCAGTTTCAAGTAGAGAGTTTGGAGAGTGAGAGTTTGGAGACTTCGAGGTTAGGAGAGAGAACTCTGCCAAAGAGAGTTCGGAGAGCAAGGAGCGGAGAGTGAGAGAGTGGAGACTTCGCTGGCAGAGCCAAAGTGCAGTGTGTGCAAAAGGAAATAACGGAACTGCACCGGACTTTGGACTCTGCCATGAACTTTGGACCAGGAGGACAAGTGCCACATCTCAGCAACAGAGCGGCACACAGGCGTGCCACATGCAACAACAGAACCAGCGGGACGGCAGCAGCATGCAGAACAACAATTTAAGGCCGTGCGTGAAGGACAAGTGGGTCAAACAGGGACCACGGACTTTGGACCTGGAGTGGAGAGATGCCGCGGGCAGAGCGCGCAAGGGAAATAACGGTACCCGGAGGCCCTATATAAAGCCGCCGGGCGCCGGCAACAGGATCAGTCGATCACGAGGAATCAAGCCGTCAAGATCAGTCAAGATATCAAAGTGAATAAGTCAGTCAACCAGTGCCAAGTAATCTACAAGTGAGAACACAAGTCAAGTCGTCGGAAGCAGCGCCGTGGGAGCCTACAAGGAGCAAGATCGCTACGTCGAGACGTTCGGGATTGGATCATCAGGAATCTCCGAATTGAGACACAGGTAGCTGAGGTCCAGTGGGCATCACACGGCTAAGTCAAGGCGAATTGTTCATACTCCTGTACGACTAAAGCCTCGCATTGCGCCTGGCGTGTCCCTCAGAGTCGAGCAGTGAAGTCCTGCGATAAGAGATCGTAAACTCGGGACGAGAGTCGTTCAAACCCAGGGGCCTTGTTTCAAACACTACTCTGGCGGGTCCCGGCGTCAGCCCAGTCCGTCAAGTGGAAATCGAACAGGTCCTGGTACGACCAGCCAGAAAGGGCGAGCCGTAGGCCGGTCATAATTTCAAGGCGCTGTCCTAGAGAGAATAGGCCAGTTGTCAGCTCAAGGCGCTGTCCTAGAGAAAACAGGCCGTTTGTCATTTCAAGGCGCTGTCCTAGAGAGACCCAACGGCTCAACGAGCCCGGGACTGGCGTAGCTGTAACCCCAAGTACCAGAAGCCACGCTACGTCCAACCTCACAACCAGCAAGTCCAGGAGCCGAGCAACAGACGTCGAGCTACGCGGAAACGTCACGAACGAGCTAGCGGGTGAGGCCAGGGTGGAACGTTCGTTTACACCAGGCGAAAAGCAAAGTAAAGCACTAGGCAGCTTCCAGGTGACCACCTAGACTGTCAGCGCGATCCGAGCAATAGCCTAGTGGGACCATCCGGGACAGAGCCAGGGACAGGCGGTTGTGGGTTTATAGGCGCTGTCCTGTAGAACGCAGCACCTGTTCACCCTAGTCTGAGAACGGTGACGCTTCCCTAAGCCCGCACGGCTGATCTCCTTGCAAGTCCGAGGCACTAAGAGTAGTCGTGAGTCGACGCACCCTCATGGCCGATTTTCACAATAAGAAAAATAAGAAAAAAATATGAAATCTTACAACTAATGCGGGCCTAACTTATAGGTCGAAATTACGACATTTTTAACGCCCTTTGAGCCACATGCTCCTGCCACTAACGCCATCTGCGGCTTTACTTAATTTCTCGCGCTTTTAGCCGGGTTTCGGGGGACCTTCGTAGATCAGTGCTTTACAAAGACGCGGAGACGACTGCTTGCAGTTACCTATGCAATTAAATTTAACTCTCTAATGGAAGTATTGGAAGTGGGAGACTTTCGCTGCTGTGAGCAGCGCCTTGCGATGTTTTTCTCTAATCTCTCTTTTGTAGAGCTATTACTATGATTAGGTATTTAAAGGTTTAAACGGCCGCGCTTTTGATTTTCGGCCCAAGTGGGTGGTTGCTTGGAATTTTATGGTTTACGCGGATGGCAGCTTATTGTCGCTGTGGACCACGTATACGCCTGGGATGATCGGATGATTTTTGGGTGTATTCGTCGCAGATTATGAAAATTTCTCTTATGGTAGGCCAACACAATCGGGGTGAGCCTGCGCTGGGGCTTTTCTCGTCTAAATTAGCTGAATTTTTCGTCGTTGGGTTAGCGACTGCTACAATGGCATACAATTATGCATTTGGTGTCAATCTAATGTGAAAGTCGGAGGTTAGATTTGCAGGTGAGAAAAAATTCTAAAATTTAAATTACCCTTTTCAGAACTAGCACCGAAATAGAAAAAGCTTTGCTTTGTAAATTCTTTTCCGTTGCACCACTGTGATTGAAATAATTATTTTAACTGTTCATGCCACTTGCACGTGGTTTATATATATGACTTGTGTGAAGAGAGGTTCTTTTCTTTTTTTGTTTTAAAAACACGTCTGTACAGCTCGATGGTCAAATCGGAAAAGAATGAGGGTAGAATATGGCGAGTATAGCTTGCCTAAACCCGGAAGCTGTAACCTCGTTTTTTGACATTTCAGACCTTTATAATATCGAGATCGACCTTAACCCATCCCGATACTTTGGGGACTACCCTAAAAAAAATACTAAATTCGAAAAATATTTTTCTAACCATTTATAACGACTTCAATAAATTTCTCTGATTTTTTTAATACTTATATTATTTTTTATTAATATTTATAAATCAGAAAGGACTTATATTTTCTTTTCATACTACTACTAAAACTGCACGAAGACCAGTTTTACTACCATATTGTATAAGCTTGATTACTGCATACTTCTAGGCTGCCATATATATATATGAGATACAAGCGCCACTACAGGCCGAAGTCGCTCGTGTCGGTCTGTAGCTGGAATTTGAGGTTGAAGTCCGGGCAGGCCAGTGCCTCGGTGAGCTTCCTCTTCAGGTCCTCAAATGCTTGTTGTTGAGGATCACTCCAGGTCCATTTCCTTCCCTTCCTGAGTAGGGCGGACATTGGTTGAACGATTGTGGCGAAGTTCTCCACAAATCGCCGGTACCAGGATGCTATCCCCAGACATCGTCGAAGTTCCTTGCAATTAGTGGGTGGCTTGAGTTCTTTTACCGCGGCTATCTTGTCTGGGTCGCTGATGACGTGCCCCAGATACGTTATACTATGTTGGAAAAACTTACACTTTGCCTTATTCAGCTTCAAGTTGGCTTGCCTAAGTCGTCGGAGTACTTCCCGTAGGTTGGCGAAGTGTTCGTCCAACGAGGTCCCGATGACGATGATGTCATCTAGATAGGCGAATGCGTGAGGCTCCATGTCGGGTCCTATTACGCTGTCCAATGCCCGCTGAAATGTAGCAGGAGCCGAATGCAAGCCGAATGGCATTACTTTCCATTGGAAGAGACCGCGGCCCGGCACGGTAAATGCGGTACAGGCACAACTGTCTGGGGCCACCGGGATCTGCCAGTGACTTGCGAAAGGGATTGTTCCTTCGTGCTGCGGCGGCGTCGGCCAAAGGTTCTAAATAAATCGACGTACTCCCTGGTGCTGGTGTAGGTCGTGGTCGCGGTACTACGGTGGTTGCTTCGACTTGGATTTGCGACGGCGATTGTCGAGGGGTTGTAACGGTGGGCGCGCTGGCTTGTAGTCGAGGCGGTGGTTGTCGAGGGGCTGCCCCGGTGGGCGCGCAGCTTGTAGTCTAGGCGGTGGTTGTCGAGGGGCTGCCACGGTGGGCGCGCAGGCTTGTAGTCGAGGCGGTGGTTGTCGAGGGGCTGCCACGGTGGGCGCGCAGGCTTGTAGTCGAGGCGGTGGTTGTCGAGGGGCTGCCACGGTGGGCGCGCAGGCTTGTAGTCGAGGCGGTGGTTGTCGAGGGGCTGCCACGGTGGGCGCGCAGGTTTGTAGTCGAGGCGGTGGTTGTCGAGGGGCTGCCACGGGTGGTACCGTGCGGCGTGGTGATGGCGTCGGTCCGACGGTGCTTGGGCCGATAGCAGCTACTCGTGGGGTGACAGTAGGTGGCTTGCTTCTGTTTGTTGGCGATGGACTATGGTACGACAGAGACAACTGGGCTTTCCCACACTGGATAGTGGTCTTGATCCCGCAGAGAAAATCAATGCCGAGGATGATCTCGTCCAGGATGGACGGTAGCACTAGTAGTGTGGTTTTAGCTGTATCCCGTCCTAGGATTACGGTGGTGTCAGGGCGTGGGTGACGTCGGTGGTGGATCCACCTGCCAGGGCAATCTTGGTTCTCACATCCCGGCGGTTACTGGCACTCCCAATGTCGTCGGCTACCTTCGCGCTGATGAAGCTCCTAGACACCCCGGTGTCCAGGGTGGCGTGAAATGTTTTCCCTTCTATGTTAACCGTCGCCACGATGCGCCCTCCTTCAAGCCGTAAAGGTGGGGTTAGTTCTGGGGTCCTTGGTGTGTGGTCCGCGCTGGCTCCCCGGATGGGCGAGGACTCGGTCCGTTTCCCGGGTTTGGAGTTCGACAGCATGTGTTGGACCTCACTCCCCTCCTTCCACACTGCCAACAGAACAGGACTTGAGGATTGGGACACTCTTGGCTGAAGTGTCCTGCTTCCCCGTAGCGGCGACAAGCGTTCCGCACATCAATAGGATGTTCGGGTACCTGTGCCAACATCCGATTGGTCGCCGGGGTGCCGGGAAGTTCCAGGGGTGTCCCGCGTTTCCTGTGGAGGGTGTGGGAGCCGGTGCTCGTCTGGTTTGTCGGTGTGGCATCGCTGGCGTGAAGCGCTCGATCGCGGTCGCTCGTGATCTCATAGATCATCCGTGGCCCGTTGGATCAGAGTGGCTAGATCCTCGAAGTCCTGTCGTCTCACGAACAATTGGTATTCCGGTCGAAGATTCTAAAAGAGTCGCTCCAGTTCCTGTGCCGGAGTAAACTTTGCCCGCTGCATCAGGAGACGAAGCTCAACCACGTACTCCTTGCAGCTCTCGTCCGGTCGCTGATATCTTGTCCGGATCGTGTCTTCCAATCGCTGGAAGTATTGTGGTGGGAGGAAGAAGTCTAGGAATTCCCTCCTAAAGATTTCCCACGTCACGTCCTGCATCTGAAAGGTGCGGTACCAACTTTCCGCTTTTCCCGTCAGCAATCCGGAGATTACCCTGGGGAGTCGTGCGGTCCTGAGTCGGTATGCTTCAGCTTGTACCTCCAGTCTCTCGATGAATGTGAGCGGGTCGGTCCGACCGTCAAACGAAATACCCCAGATCCGGAGCTTTTCCGCCAAAGCCGCGGATGATATTTCCTCGCGTGCGGGAGGGTCCGCGTTTGTGTTCACTGCCGTCCGGTTGTCTGATGGTACTTCCAGTCTTAGTGCGGTGCTTCCAGTGTCGATGCCTGGTGTGTTTATCTTCTGTTCCCGGGGTTCCTGTCCTCCCGACGGGCATGGGCATTTATCCCTGGGTGTGGCTGCTTCCGGGAATCTCGCGGCCAATTCATTGGCCCGGTCCTGGAGTTCTGACTCGAGGTCCTCACGGGTGAGGAAAGTCGCTAGCCGACTGCGCAGTTCCTCGACGGTTCCTCCTTGGGATAACCCGAACTCGGCGCAGAGGAGTTGTAGTTCCTCCTTGCGGCGGTAGGATATCCACCTTATACCCATGGTTTCCGATCGTGGGGGAAGAAAAATTTATATAAAACAAATACTACCGCTTAGTGGTGCGTGAAAAAATAATTCGGAGCGAGGGTACCAAATATTTTTTTTTATAGGACCGGGGTCCTGGCTGCGCACTATGAAAAAAATTCGGAGCGAGGGTACCGAATATTTTGCAGGACTCTGGGGTCCTGGCTGCGCACGATAAAAATAATTCGGAGCGAGGGTACCGAATATTTTGCAGGACTCTGGGGTCCTGGCTGCGCACGATGATGAAAATATTTCGAAGCGAGGATGCCGAATATTGTGCAGGACTCTGGGGTCCTTTGTTTTCACGAGAAGGGATATTAGGATCCTTCAAATTGGTTACTGGTGATTTTGGTTGTGCGTGACGATGTTCACCGATTGAGGGCCGGAGCTTGACTGACTTATAAATTAATGCGCTAGTCACAGATAGGTGCAAATATTTACTTATTATATGACTTAAAACTAATTTTATATATAAAAGAAAAACTAACCTAAGTCGCTTTCTAATTTTACTTTAATTTACCTAATAGTGTTTTTAAGGTGTGAGAGTAGCTTTGTTTTGAATTGCATAGCACTGCTAATATTCTTTATATGGCTGGGGAGCTGATTCCATGATCGAATAGCATTTATTAAAAATTGTCTCTCGGCTGTCAATGATCTAGGTCTTATGCAAGTTAGGTTGTTTGCTCTTCTAGATGCTGTAAATTGGAGTTTTTCAAATAGATACGAAGGTTCTTTTTCGAAAATAATTTTATGGAGATAAATTAAGTTACGCATCTTTATCCATTCATTAAGGTCGACATTAAATATTTTTTGTGAGAATTCCGAGACATGATTTCTTGGTGGTAGGTTGAATATGTACCTTGCTATGCAATTGAATGCCACCTTAATTTTGTTTTGGCTGATCGTGTCACAATTTGAAAAAACTTCTATTCCATAGAAAAGCACTGGAGCAATACATGTTTTGGCTATCATTAAACGTATATGAGTGGGCAGGCAATTTTTGGTTACCGATAATGTTCTTAATATGCCATATTTTTTTCCCACAGCCTTTGTTATGTGATCATTCCAGGTAAGGGTCCTGTTGAGAGTGAAACCTAAGTTTATGGCTGTTTCAACATATTCAAGTGGCGCGTTATTTATGCTCAGAGGCTGTAAATTATTAAGAGCTATTTTCCTTTTACTTATGATAAGACATTTAGATTTTAATGGGTTGATCCCAAGTCTATTGTTGCCGGCCCACTCATTTACACGTGCAAGATCCCCGTTACAAACATCTATACACTCATTTATTCTGTTTAATGGACGACTCACATACATTTGGACATCATCCGCATACAAGTGGACATTGCATTCAGACAGCGCATTGGGAAGGTCATTAACATATAAGGAAAACAATAAGGGACCAAGAACAGACCCTTGGGGTACACCACGATTCACATTTTCAAACGTAGAAGAGACGCTAGACAGTACAACGGATTGACGACGATTTTGTAGGTACGAAGACACCAGTTTGGCAGAAGCTTTAGAAAACATGAACATGTTACGTAACTTGGCACAAAGGACATTATGGTTTACAGTATCGAAGGCTTTACTATAGTCCAGTAAAACTAAGAGTGTAATTTTATTGTCGTCTATTTGTTCCCTTAGATCATCTGCAATTTTTAAAAAAGCTGAGGTGCAGCTTCTGTTTTTCCTAAAACCTGACTGACAATTGTTTAGCATTGCATTGTCAGACATAAACTTATTAATCTGATCAGCCATTAAATTCTCAAAGACTTTTGAAAGATAGGGTAAAAAGGAGATGGGCCTATAATCATTGCTTGATTTTGGAATTGGAATTATTTTAGCCGTTTTCCAACAATCCGGGAATGTGGAGGCTGTCAATGCACTATTGAAAGTATGCGTTATGTATGGGAGGATTTTTGGCAGCAATATTTTTATAAACTTTGGGTTTATGTTGTCGAGCCCAGTAGCGTCACTCTTAATTCTAAGTATACTTTGTAGGACATCACACTGGTTAACACACATAAACCTAAACCTAATATTACAGCCTATTCGAGGTACAAATTGTGGGCTCAGGTACTTATTTTCAGAGATTTCAGGTACTGTGCAGTTTAAGAACTTTTTATTAAGATCATTAACATCTATTTCTTGCTCAGCTCGTGGTTTGGATTTGCATATTCCAAGGTTTTTGATTATTTTCCATGTCTGAGTAGTAGAAGCATTATTGAATTTACGGGAATAGAAATTTTTCTTGGCGGTTTGAGAAAGTTTGGTCACTTTTTGTCTCAATGCCTTAAACACCGCGTAGGCTTGAGAGGTCCTGTATCTCTTCCATTTATTGTACGCTTCGTCACGCTGTAGTATTGTGTCTTTTATGTTTTTATGGAACCATGGTTTTTCAGAAGGACGAATAACTTTTTGAAGGACAGGAACAAGACAGTTATATAAATAACAAATATTGTGTTGTAATAGGTTAACTTGTTCGTCAACTTCGGAAAGGGAATATATGTTATTCCAATTGCACAAGTTAAAGGCTAAGTCCAAAAGGTCGTAATTGATACCTCTTAAATCTCTAAAAACTATTGCATGGTCAAAATATTGTAGGTCAAGTGCATAAGTCAAGAATATTAAGTCATGCTTTGAAAAGGACGGGACAATAAGTTGGTCATATTTAGCTATTCTGTTTGTGTCAGACACAAAAAATAGGTCTAGGAGCGAGTTGCGAGTTTTGGTAAAATGTGTTGGGGATACGGAATTTACTAACTTCATGCCCAGCGATGTCTGTGTGCCAAAAAATCCTTTCTTTTTTTTCCTGCTTTCTGCTCATCGGGTCTGGGTGCCTATCTCATGGGTCTTTAGTCCATATAACCCCCACAAACAAATTTAAACTTTTCTTGTAAAAAAAAATTATATTATTATTTTTTTTTTTTTTGAGGAAAATTTTATAAAAAAAAATTCCTGATCCTTGAAGTCCCTGTTCGGTCGCCATGTAAGGAAGTTCTCAGGCTGGGATAGTGTGCTCAGGGCTCCCAGGGTCACTTACAATAATTTATTTAAGTTCAAGGACTTCAGGGAGGGGGCGAGGTAAAACAACCCTATACGGGCCCTGTGGCCGGAACTGGCAGCGGGTTTGGATCCGACAAATCGAGACGGGCTCCGTCGTGATCCCTACCCGCCACGCACAGCGGGACCCGCAATGGCCCTTGGAGCCGACAATCGAGCGTGGGTCCGTCGTACTCCTTGGCCACGCGGTCCGATTCTGATCGGCAGGAGCAGCAAAAGGGAAGGGGGAAAGAGATTTGGGGTGTTGTCAGCCAGTGATGCCGACCATGGGCCGAAACCTGCAGCGGGTTTAAACTCCGACAATCGAGTACAGGACTCCGTCGAAAGTTTCACCCGCCACACGCTCCGGGATCCGCATTGCCCTTGGACCCGACAAACGAGCGTAGCTCCGTCGTGATCCACGGTCACTGCGTGCCCCAGGACCGGTGAGAGCTTCGGATCCGACAATCGAGTGCAAGACTCCGTCGTAATCCTTGGCCATCACACGGCTCGACCACGATCGGCGGGACAGGGTTTTCCTAGAAGGGACACAAAGAAAATGAATTTAACTCCCCTCCTCCATACACACTCACAAAATATAATTAAACAAATAGGGTTTTCGTTACTAAACACTTTGGGTCATTTATTGTTTTAAATCTTGGGGAGTTTTGGCGGGGCACACAAAGTCTTTTGTCACACCACTTTAGTCGAGTCGTTCGGGAAAAAAATATATTCGTCGAGGGGAAAAAAATATAAAGCGGGCGCTTACGTTTCCTCCCACAGTAGATCTGGCCAGTTGATCTCCCAGCCTTCTGCAGCGGCAACCGGGTCGTACACTTCACTACCGTCGCTCGACATAGTTTCTTATTTCCACTTGTTCAATTTTCCACGGCGGGGCAATTTCACGGGGTTGCACAGAGTCCGATCTAAATTGGCGCGCGCGAAGTCTCAAGAGTAATTGCCCCTCCTCCTCTTTGACATCGGCTCACGTACCCCACCTTTTGCTTTGCGCTGGCGACGCTGCCGCTGCGCTTTAGCTTTTCCAGGCCGAGTTATTTCCCCTTGCTCGAAAACATCGCTCGAGTTGGTTGCCATTTGGTTCGATCGTGCGTTTGACAGCTTGCAGGTGTTCGAACTGTTCGATGGTGCCGATGCTGATATTTGGAGTATTCGCGGTACTCAGGCGTTCGATGGTTGGTTGTATGCAGATGCTGATGTTCGACGTGAGCGTGTTGGAGAGCGAGAGTGAGAGCGTCGAGTTGCGTGTGGATGTTGATGAGTGGATGATGAGAGCGTGTTGGAACGGTTCGCATCAGAGAGCGAGAGCGAGAGTGTTCGATGGTGTGAACCATGATGGAACTATACAAGGTGGTCTCGTCAGCTCTGCTGAGAACGTTAAATATGTTTACCTCTTTGTCTCTCTTAAGCGATAGAATGAGATAGGTAGATAGAGACTGGCACAAATAACGTCCTCAAAAGAGGGCAGCTCTCGCGACGAGATCACCTTGTATAGTTCCATCATGGTGTGAACGCTGTGCTCGATGGTTAAGTTGTGTGTGTCAGCGTGTTGGAACGGTTCGCATCAGAGAGCGAGAGCGAGAGTGTTCGATGGTGTGAACGCTGTGCTCGATGGTTAAGTTGTGTGTGTGAGCGTGTTGGAACGGTTCGCATCAGAGAGCGAGAGCGAGAGTGTTCGATGGTGTGAACGCTGTGTTCGATGGTTGAGTTGTGTGTGTGAGCGTGTTGGAACGGTTCGCATCAGAGAGCGAGATCGTTCGATGGTGTGGATGCTGTGCTCAGGTGTGAATGGTGTGTTCGAGCGGTTCGCATCCGAGAGCGATGGCTTCGAAGTTGTGAATGGTGTGTTCGAGGAGAGTGCGTTGATGTTCGAAGTGGCGGTTGCTGGTTCGATGGTTTGGGCGGTGTTGACTAGGTTGGCTATTAAAAGGCTATACTAATATTAAACTCTTCATGAGTCTTACACGGCTACAAAATATTCCTACGTGGCTAAAAAAAATCCTACATGTCTACAAAAATTCGTCGGCAATTGTGAGGGCCGTCCTACGGTTCCTCACAAATTTTATATTCTTTAGGGCTATTGATCTCTAGTCTCATATCAACACACTTTTAAATGGTAGTTTTTAATAACAGCAACGACATTATTTGTAAAACCGATTTTAAAATTCAGTCGGTTAAACTGGAAACAAACATTGAAAACAATATAAATCTTGGGCTAGTGCGAATGTGAAAGAGGTAGGTTTCTCTGACCCTATAACTTTGCGCGCTTTAGGTAATCCTTGTAGGTAACGTCACGCCACCAATGCGGGCGCTCGTAGACACCCGGAGTGGAAACAATCGTACGCTGAAGATGCTGGTAGACCTAAAAAACGTATATTTATTGGTATAAGTTTGGGTTAACAACAAAAATCTTACTTACATTTCCATCGCTCATGCCCAGGGGTGAGTTCAAAATAAAGTCTGTGGGAGCAATGGCATCCACCAGAGCAATAGCTTCATCCTTTAGCACGGGAAGCAGCCCCAAGATTCCTTGCTCGTACAACTCGAGTTGGAGCGAGTTTTCGCGGAAGTAGCCACCGCGGTAAAAAACAGAGGAGTACTTGATGACTAAATGGGCGCCGTAAAAGGAAAGTACCTGCTGCAGCACCTTTGTTTCATCAGAATTGAGTAGACTGTCCACAAACTTATAAAAAACGTAGTAGATGGTGCGCTTAAAACGGCCCATTTCTGTTAATTTTAATCTAGATTTGAAAGACAAGAATCTCACCTCTCCATATATTACAGAAAGCTTCTGGGCAGCAAACACCTGTATATTATTTCGCGTTTCAAACGCATCCTTTCCATCACGCTGTTGTTCCTCTACCCGCTTCACAGTCACGTGCAGCTGCCAGGCCGTTAGCCAATTGAGCGCCTTTAGCAAATCTAAAAAAATGTTTTTAATTTGTAATATTTGTAGCACCTGGATAGTAATAAATTAAAAGTTAAATTTAAGATTTAATGTATGTTTCAGATCAGTGGGTGACTTTAATAGCTTTTAACAAAAAATTTTTAAGTAACAGTAAATTGAAACATAATTTATCGGGACTACATCTAACTCAACTGCAACTCAACTACAGATATCTTCAGTAGTTTGATAACTAATGAAATACTTACTGTGCACATCCATGGCTTCGATAGGCGTACTCTCCTGGCCCTTGCTTTGCAACAGTTCATCCATATCCTTTAAGAAGGACACAGTTTCCAACGGAGAGACGGCTACGAAGTCAGCGTTGTTGCGTCGTAGACTGATCAACCAGTTGGAGGCTTGTTGGATGAGAGTGTTGTTTTCGCCCTCATACGTACAGTTAGCATCATTGTCGTTTCGCAGGTCCCCTAAGCCAGAAGACTTTAGGTAGCCATGGCCACCGCAAGCCTCTCGACACTCCTAAGCGGAAAAATATTAAAAATACATAAATAAAAAAGTACATATAAACGAATTCGATTTCATAAACATTTTTAAGGTGAATGTTTAATTTGTAGGCTGGGAGAACAGTGATGAAAAATGTAGATATGGTTATTTTTATACCCGTTACTCTTAGGGCCGTTTTCTCGTCCGTATTTCAATTTGCCTGCCGGGACAAAGGAGCGATAAACAAGAAATGGTTTACTGGTCCTTATGTTAGCGCAGGTAGCGACAAATTTTGTCGGGGTACTTCTTCCACCCTTTCAAATTTGTGCGGACATTTGCAAGTGTTGCCAGTCATCCCAGCGTTGTCAATCTGGCTCCACTCATCATTCGAAAACAGCTGATTCAATTAACAGTTAAATATAAATCAAAATGGTTAAAGTAAAAGTAATCTTTATTCTAAAAATGAAGTCCCGAGCGATTTATCTTTAAACTCTGTGGGATATCGTCGAATTGTCTGAAGTGCGAACTTATCTACGCAGATATCAAGGCCAAAGAAATTACTTCGAACATTACAGTAATGAAGAATTTGTTAAATGGTTTCGCTTGTGTAAAAGCTCGGCTCTATTTGTTTTGCAAAAAATTGTTTTGCGACTTGAATCTAAAGTAAAGTAGTAAGTGCATTCATTTGGTTTAACTAATTTCATATAATCAAAAACCATTATTACAGGGAAACGACAATACAGCCATTTGTTAAGCTTCTAATAGCACTTAGATTCCATGCAAGCGGCAGTTTTCTTATAACTATTCTACAAGAATTGCCTCCTGTTTATCGGTATAATTTTTACCGCGAGTTTTTTTTTGCCGACCTTGGTTATTTATTAGTTAGAAATTTTGTTTATATTATCAGCTGTTAGTGGGACTGTTTTCCGGTATTTTTCGATAGTTTTTCGACTAATTTTTGACATTTAGTTAACTCTTCTGTTGTGGGGTTGCCACCTAGTCTCAAATTAGTTCGCCTTTTATTTGGAGTTTTAAATGACGGACGAGAAAACGAAACCCGATTTACCGCCTGAATAAATTTATCCTTCCATTAGCTAAATTCTACTTTGCAGGACGGACGAGAAAACGGCCCTTAGAGTAAAAGGGTATATTGTATTCGTGCAAAAGTATGCAACAGGGAGAAGAAAGCGTTTCCGACCCTATAAAGTATATATTTTCTTGATCAGGGTCAATAGCCGAGTCGATATAGCTATCGCTTTAAATAATTTTACAAAATTTAAATATTTCGGAAAAATAAAAATGCAGTTTTATTGTGTTTATCAATACCTATCGAAATTCAAATCGGACCATTTGTTAAAAAGTTATGCGTGATCAACGTTTTATATCTCCATCTTCCTCGCACTCCCTTTAGCTGAGTAACGGTTATCTGATAGTCGACTATAGCGTTCTCTCTCGTTTCTTTATGATTTTGTCCGTGTTTTTTGTTGCTAGTTACAAACATCCTAAACTAACCTAATCAATAATTCCTATACTCAGATGGAATAACAGTTTCACAAGTCGAAAAAAAAAACAAATATGTTATTCTTTGCGCCGCGGCTAAAGGCATTCCTCGGAAATCACGTGCAAAATCCAAACATTTTAGATACGCATCCATCTTCCAAAATTGTTTATTAACAAGAAAGAGAGTTAACTTCGGCATGCCAAAGTTTGTATACCCTTGCAGTTCAAATACATACTTCCCGTTCATTTAGCTTTCGTTGAGAGCTTCAAACGCTATATCTCGATGGGTCAGGTATATCAGATGTATTAATGCATATTTTTATACCCATTACTCGTAGAGTAAAAGGGTATATTGTATTCGTCCAAAAGTATGTAACAGCTAGAAGGATACATTTCCGACCCTATAAAGTATATATATTTTTGATAAGGGTCACTAGCCGAGTCGATCTAGCCATGTCCGTCTGTCTGTCTGTCCGACCATATGAACGCTCAGACCTCGGGAACTATAAAAGCTAGAGGATTTATTTCCTAATATATTCCCATTAATTTTCCGACCGTTCCTATGGGAGCTATATGATATAGTCGTCCGATTTTGATAACATTTTATTCGAAATTCAGAATTAGATAAGAATTAGAATTAGATTAGAATTTCCAAAAGTAGGATAATAGGATAATTTATTTACATTTTTTATACCCTTGCAGAGGGTATTATGATTTCAGTCAGAAGTTTGCAACGCAGTGAAGGAGACGTTTCCGACCCCATAAAGTATATATATTCTTGATCAGCATCACTAGACGAGTCGATCTAGCCATGTCCGTCTGTCCGTCCGTCTGTCCGTCTGTCCGTCTGTTTCTACGCAAACTAGTCTCTCAGTTTTAAAGCTACCGGGCTAAAACTTTCCCAAAAGTCGTATATCTATTGCAGGTAGTATATAAGTCGGAACGAGCCGGATCGGACAACTAGATCATATGGCTCCCATAGGAATAATCGGGGAAAAAAATGTAAAAAAAATTTATCTTGGGTGTTTTTGAACCTAGAACCTCCTACTTTTGGAAATGCCATTTTTTATCTAATTCTGAATTTCGAATAAAATTTTTTTTAAATCGGACGACTATATAATATAGCTGCCATAGGAACGATGGAAAAATTAATGGGAATATAATAGGAAATAAATTATTGCTTCGTTGACTTTTATTGTATTCTCTTCTACTCTGGGATATGAGTCTTTTTAAATGTTTTCGAATTTCGATTTTATTTTTATCAATATCGAACTACTATATCATATAGCTGCCATAGGAACGATCGGAAAATTAGTGATTAATAGGAATTATCTGCAAGGGTATAAAAGCTTCGGCTGGCCGAAGCTAGCTTCCTTTCTTGTTTTCCGATTATTCCTATGAGAGCTATATGATATAGTTGTCCGATCCGGCTCTTTCCGACCTGCAAAAGAAAGAAGACTTTTGGGAAAGTTTCATCGCGATAGCTTTAAAACTGAGAGACTAGATTGCATAGAAACGGACAGGCGGATACACGGACATGGCTAGATGGGCTCGGCTATTGGTGCTGATCAAGAATATGTATTTTTTATGCTGTCGGAAATGTCTCCTTAACCGCGTTGCAAACATATGACTGAAATTACAATACCCTCTGCAAGGGTAAACAAACAGGAGATAGTAAAGGAAGTAAAGTGATATAAATTATGGGCATTAAATTATGTTAATTTAGACCAGTGCACTTTGGGGTAAAAGTACACTTTTACTGGCATTTAATATTACAAGTAAACCAAAAGAAATTTTTGACTGCGGATTTTTGTAATATGTTACTATAGACCTAAGGAAACTATCCTAAGAAGTGTGCGTGTCAGAACCGCCCCCACTCCCCACAACAACAATTTTTTTTTATATTACAGGCATCTTTAGAACTGCATTATAGGTTTTTTTTTCACTCCCCTTTTGCCCTCAAAAATTTGAAAAACAGGAGTTTTTAAAATATTTAAAGAAAAAAAATAGTTTTTATATTTATTATTACATTATTATAATACATCATCTTCAATATTTTCATTGTTGTATTCACATGAAAGCATCTTTATTACAGTAATACTATTACTTCAATAGGAAGCGAAAGGCTATTGTGTTTTTTTATGCGCCTCGACAAGTTAAGGGACGATATTATTGGATCTGATGTATCCATAGCACGGTTGAACACATCAGCCAAGGAATGAATTCTGCTGTGCTTTCTGGAGTGGTGAAATCGGTTCTTTTTTATATATTTTGTTGCGGGACTCAGACGCTTCCTCGCCAAAACAGCCGACTGGTAGAACCGTGTTTTCCATAATTTGCCTAGAGTGCACGATTATTTTGTGGACAGTTGGTGTCATGGGCAGCCATGGATAAGTATCCACAATAAGCTCGCCAGTTTGATGACAATATTTCTCAAACTTGTCTAAATTAATCGGCAGCTGACAAGACAAACATATTAAAATGATCCTTAAATTGTAAATAATTTGTTGATTAAACCCAGTTATTTCTGCAAAAGCCTCAAAATTTGTAAATGCACGTCGTGCGGTGTTACCCGTATTGGTATTACCAAAGCCTCCCTGCTTAGGCTTATCAGCTTTCAACGAGAGTATATCACAAAACATGTCCTGTAAATTTGCTTTGCGTTCTAACATCGCTTTCTTATCGCATGGAGGACAAACTCAAAAAATCTTAGCCAGCAATGCAAGAGACTTACTCCGTACTTTATATGATGCATGATTGGTAGAACCTTAAAGGAAATCTTTTTGGCTTGCCTGGCATTTGACTGTCATTTAAGGGTATTTTTTAGCTGCAGTCTCCGAAACATCAATGTTCACTGGTCTACATTTTTTTATTTTGCTCTGCTCCTCTTTGTATATGGGGTAAATATCCACTTTTCTTTTCCTTACATCATCCCGGAAAGCACAATACTGTTCCTTGGTATACCCTTGATCCAATATTAACGCCAGCGCTTTATCTTTGGACGCACGTATGGGTTGCTCACTGAGCTTTGTTAGGCTTTCACTGACTTCCTTGGCCTTTTCCGGGGTACTTGCAAGTATTTCGAGAACTGCAGCAAGATAACGTAGTCCTTGTCTCCAGGCGGCTGCACTTGCTGCTTGGACTATCAAGAAGACTTGCTGACTATCAAGAAGAATGCTTCAAGTCCTTGAGCCTATTCACCTTTCGACGCAAATGGAATTAGAGGCCGTCCAATAGGTTTTTTTAATGACAAAATTTTTATATCGCTTATCTAATTTGAATATCTTTTTACAAAGTAATTGTAATTTCTATTACACTTTTGCCATTTGTAATGCAAGTTATTGCAGAATTGCAAGCTTTTTGTACCCGTTAGTCGTAGAGTAAGAGGGTATATTGTATTCGTGCAAAAGTATGTAACAGGGAGAAGGAAGCGTTTTCGACCCTATAAAGTATATATATTCTTGATCAGGGTCACTAGCCGAGTCGATAAAGCCATCTCCGACTGTCCGTCTGTCTGTCTGTCCGTATGAACGCTGAGATCTCGGAAACTACAAAAGCTAGAAGGTTGAGATTTTCCAGTGCAGCTCAAGTTTATTTCAGTCGAGCGCCTCGCCCCCTCTAACGCCCACAATCGCCCACTAACGATTTACAAATGTGTCTGGCGCCCACACCTTTAAAGATTTCCGAGAAGTACAATTGCAATTTTGTGGTGTATATTTATACCTATAGAAATGTAGAAGACATTTTTCAAATCGGACCATCCATTAAAAAGTTATACGCAATCAAAAATATTTTATATATCCTTCTCCCTCGCACTTCTTTTAGATAGTCGGGACACCAACACGACTATAGCTTTCTCTTTTGTTTCTTTTAAAGTTTCATTATCCACATTGGTCAAGAAGAACACTTTTTAAGTTTTTCAGTTCATGTCAATATGTTAATTGATCTAGAGCCGTAAATAACGATCTGTAACTCAGAAACCTACAAGGGTGCAGTGCTAACACTTGTAATCTTAAGTACAGGCCACTTGAGTCTAACCTAAATATAGTTCTCACACTGCACAAAGGGTCGCCTTGCAGGAGACCGTTGATAAGGCTCCCGCTCAGGCAAACGGATGTGGTCTCTGCGTAGACCATAGATAAGTATATTATAAGAATTTCATGTTAGATACGTATTACGTAAGCAAAGACTTATTGAGAACGAAAAAAAAGCATAAAGATATATAAAGAGTCTTTTTTGTTGTTTAAAGCACCTTAAAGATTCTGTTTTTTTAAAAGCAGCTAAAGGTCGCTATCTATTGAGCGTTTCCGAGGCCATAACATCGGAAAAATAAAACATTATGGTCCTTCGAGCCTTTTTGATTCCTTGCGGAACAATTGGCCAGACCTCTCTGTAGTCTTCCCCCACCAGTGGTAAGAGACAAATGTGTTGAACAAATAAAAGCAAAAAGACAAACAAAGAGTCCTTTTTTGTTTTTAAGCACCTTAATGATTCTGTTTTTTTAAAAACAGCTAAAGGTCGCTAGCGTTTCCGAGGCCATAACATCGGAAAAATAAAACATAAAAAGTGTGTGTTTTTATATAAATAAAAATAAAAATATTATTGTTTTACAAAAAAAAAAACAAGAGAGAATGCTATAGTCGGGTTGGTGTCGCGACTATCTAATACCCGTCACTCGGCTAAAGGGAGTGCGAGGGAGATGGATATATAAACTTTGATGAGCCATAACTTTTTAACGAATGGTCCGATTTACATTCTACATTTCGATAGGTATTGATAAGCACAACAAAACTGCATTTTTACTTTTCCGAAATATTTAAATTTTTAAAATCGTGTATAAGCTATTGTGGGCGATAGAGGGGGCGTGGCACCTTCTTGAAACAAACTTGCGCTGCGTAGGAACTCCAAGAATCTTCATGCCAAATACCAATCCTCTAGCTTTTATAGTTCCCGAGATCTCAGCGTTCATACGGACGGACAGACGGACATGGCTAGATCGACTCGGCTAGTGATCCTGATCAAGAATATATATACTTTATGGGGTCGGAAACGCTTCCTTCTAGCTGGTACATACTTTTGCACGAATACAATATACCCTTTTACTCTACGAGTAACGGGTATAATAAGTGCACAAGAAATAATAATATTACCATTAGCTTTGACTATTGTTAAGGGGGGGGGGGGGGGGGGGGGGGGGGGGTAGGGTCTAGCAAAAATAAAAATCAATTTTTTTTCTTGTAGATTAACATCTTAAGATTATACAAAAAAAGTTTTAAGTCAATCGGACAAAAACTTTAGAAGTAATGCTAAAACTAGTACACCAACCTCTAAGACTTTAGGTACGTAAGTGCATCTTTAAGTGCGTTTTTCTCGAAACCACGTTTTAAACGGCTCAATCGATCGTTTTCAAATTTGTCGCATGTTTTTCTGCATAAAAAAAACCCGCCCCCTGGGAAGCGTTTTTTTTTTATTTTTTAACTTTAAGTATTTTTTTTTAAGTCCAAAGTCAAATTTTTTAGGTGAAAAACGCATTTTTGACTTTGGAAATTTAAAAATCGCGCTTCCCAGGGGGCGGGTTTTTTCTTTTCTTAAGCTAAATGTAAAAGCAGAATGGAAATCCGATAATTTTTGGAGGAGATACAGTGGTCACCGCAAAACGCTTTTTTTAATAGTGTTCCAGCAATCGCTTTGCCACCGATATATTAGCCGATAGTATCGGCTATAAAAATTAGTGGATGTTATATAATAATAATAAACAATTGGTTTGAATTAAGTCCATCCAACCAGTTTTTATAGAAAAAATCGCAAAGTTACTTGATTTTTTGATGCCATAGACCCTACCCCCCCTTAACAAGAGCTTGCAATATAAAGATAAATATTTGCAAAAGGGCCTCGCATTTGAATTGCAACAAAGCATTAAACTCCAATAATTTGGATAATGGAAACGTATGTAATTTCCTAAAAACTGGCAAATAAGCCGGATGATGCTACTTTGCATTTTTAACATCCCGAATCTGGGATAAAACAAAACATCGAAGCTACCGAAAGGACGATCTCGGCACCACAACTTAAATTCATTTTTGAAGGAAAGAACCCTTGCTGGCTACGAAATCAACTCCAGGTCGCTGACGGCAGGACCTGTCACCAAGGGAAGACAACAAGAGATCATCGAATTCACTGCTACAGCGAAGTCGTCGACAGTATACTGGAAATCAATGGGCTAAGTCAACGTTATCAACAGATAAGTTCGATATTAGTAATTGATATAGTTGTAAAAAACACGATGTCGTCCGATGTTAGTTATTTTCTTGCAAAAGTTACTTTCTTAGAGAAAGTCGAGAAATTAAACAAATATCTCGATGAGACAGTGAATAATTTAAGTGGCTGCAAGGATTCTCTTAACATAAGAAGAAATAAGATTAACTATTTAGCTACACTCAAAAAATGAATCGCCCTGAATTTTAGAAAATCGCCTATGGATTTGCTTCACTGGCGATTTCTTTGTTTAAAATAAAGCAAATTTTCTACTGGTAAGGAAAATTTTCTTCAAATTAATAAAAAAGGAATTAAATTTAAGAAATTTTCCAGAAATATAGAAAATATCGCCAGTGAAGCAAATCCATAGGCGATTTTCTAAAAATTTTTTTTGAGTGTACAAAATTGTTTAACGTGGTAGAACAGGCTAGATGTTATTTTGAAAGCCGTGAATTTGAACGCATTATTAGTGTATTACAATTCGATGTTCAAAATATAGTAACGGCCATAGAGAAAAGATTTCGCATTGAAGGATATTTTCCTGTGGTTGTCAGGACAGAAGAGTTCGTTACTCTGCCGGAGAGACAGTTTTCAAATTATCTCGATGAATTAATTTGTTGTTATGAATTCAAACATAAAGAAAATAGTTTAGAATCAAATAAAATAGATTCACAAGCTTTATTATTAAATCCATTAAAAGAGAAACAGTTAGGTAGCTTAACGATTTCTAAAGGAATAGAAGATGAAGAAATACATTGCTGTAATATTCCGCCGGCAGGACCTCACTTGGGAAGTGAGGTTGTTTTTAGTTCACCATCCGTATTAATTGAAGAAAACTACGTTCTTAAAACCGTTCATTTTGAAGAAGAAGACAAGGAATTAATTAATGAAAGACCTAAGACAATTAGGGTAATCAAGGCATACTTTACGGCCAAGTTATATAATTACAAATTTGTAAAGCAAAGTAGTGCCTATTCAAGAATGATGTGGTGCCCATTGAAACTATGTCCTGTTAATCGTGCAGTTAATATTAAACGGTTAAATAAGGAAAAAGAATACATGAAAAGGCATCATGTTAAAATTAAAGATTTAATATCTACCTAATGATTATAAATTTTATAATAAAATGCCAGGCCGTTGCAAGGTGTCTAAATATATAATTTAAAAAGCAAATACAATATATCGAATTAAATATACAGTCCACTAATTTTATATTTGCATTGTTAACAAAAAGGATCTATGTAATTGATAGCCCCTACACCTCATCTTGCCGCCCTTGGCAGAATGTTCAAGAAGAACACTTTTTAATAATAAATCGAATACTTTACGAGTTCAGTACATGTCAATATGTTAATTGATCTAGAGCCGTAAATAACGATATGTAACTCAGGAACCTACAAGGGTGTAGTGCTAACACTTGTAATCTTAAGTACAGGCCACTTGAGCCTAACCTAAATATTGATCTCACACTGCACAAAGGGTCGCCTTGCAGGAGACCGTTGATAAGGCTCCCGCTCAGGCAAACGGATGTGGCCTCTGCGTAGACTATAGATAAGTATATTATAAGAATTTCATGTTAGATACGTAAGCAAAGACCTATTGAAATAAAATCAGTTTTTATACAGAACTTAAACATGAAGGTTGTTTTTCCTTATTTCGGGAATCCCCTTTCAACATTGTTGTTTGAGTGGCTTTCGAAAAAAGAATGTACAGCCTTCCCTTGCTCACGTCGGCCCTTCTCGCTATTCCATACAGCGAATAAATCGACGTTAGCAAATTTGAGGTTACCTGAGAAAAATTAGATTTGCACCAATAGTGCGCAAAAGTGCAAAATAAGACTAACACCTATGGATTCAACACAACAACATACACTTGGACGCACTTTAAAATAATCTAAAACTCTTTTCCAAAATCCTTTCCAAAGTTGAAAATTGTTTTTTAGAATCCAGCTAAAGATGCATTTAAAAATTCACAAATATTAATATAAACCAGGGACCGTAATTATTATAAGCGATATTCAAAAAACTCTGAAATAATTATTATTTATGAGTATTATAAATATGTATCAGGAATAATCATTATTTATGAATGGAATATTTCATAGTATCTTGTTAAGCCGTTTTAGGGCCGATTTCTCGTCCGTACTTTAGTACGCTACAGTTTTCTTATAACTTTTGGCAATTTTTGTGGTGTTAGCGTGGCCACAGCCAGTCGAGTTGCTAAGGAAGTTTCTTTTGCTATAGCCCCTTTTTTAAAACAATTTATGAAATACCCTCGTATTGAAGATCTTCAATAAAATGTTGTTGGTTTTTATAAAATAGACAAGTGTCCGAAAGTCATAGGATCTCCAAGAGGCGATTCCGAAGTCACCGGTTCTACAAGAATTGTCTCCTGTTCATCGGTATAATTTTTACCGCGAAACTTTCTTTCTGCCGACATTGTTTTTTTTTAGTTTGGAATTTTGTTTATATCATCAGCTGTTAGTATGACTGTTTTATGGTATTTTTCGATAGTTTTTTGACTAATTTTTGACTCTTCTGTTGTGGGGTTGCCACCTAGTCTCAAATTAATGCGCCTTTTCTTTGGAGTTTTAAATGACGGACGAGAAAACGAAAACCGATTTGCCACCTGGATAAATTTATCCTTCCATTAGCTAAATTTTACTTTGCAGGACGGACGAGAAAATGGCCCTAAGTAACACATAAATGACATAAAAGTCTACTGTTGATAGACAATTGGATACGCACATACCTCTTGTAAACTTAAAACCGCTTTTTAAATGGTTTAAACAAAGAAAATCCATATTTTTATACCCGTTACTCGTAGAGTAAAAGTGTATATTGTATTCGTGCAAAAGTATGTAACAGCTAGAAGGAAGCATTTCCGACCCCATAAAGTATATATATTCTTGATCAGGGTCACTAGCCGAGTCGATATAGCCATGTCCGTCTGTCTGTCCGTATGAACGCTGAAATCTCGAAAACTATAAAAGCTAGAGAATTGGTATTTGGCATGAAGATTCTTGGAGTTCCTACGCAGCGCAAGTTTGTTTCAAGAAGATGCCACGCCCCCTCTAACGCCCACAAAAAATGTAAATATTTCGGAAAAGTTAATATGCAGTTTTATTGTGCTTATCAATACCTATCGAAATGTAGAAGAAATTTTTAAAAACGGACCATTCGTTAAAAAGTTATGCGTGATCAAAGTTTTCTATCTCCATCTCCCTCGTACTCCCTTTAACTAAGTAACGGGTATCGGGGCACCCGACTATAGCGTTCTCTCTTGTTCTTATCAGGATATGTGCTCCGTGCTTCCATCTATTGTACAAGCACACATTTAAATCTTTGTAAAATTCCGCCTAGAACGGCTGAAGGAAATTTGTTTCGCTTATAAATAATATAAATATTTATAAAACTCAAAAATAATGATTATTTCTGAGCAATATCAAATAAAAATTAAAAAACCGTGATCATTGCTGATTTGCGAAGGTTATCTAAATAGTAACCAAATGGTGTATTTCATTTGATTTTCCGACTATAACAAGTGACTGATTTTTACATTCAAAAAATCAAAAATAACACCAGTTTACAAAAAAAAATCGACGTTACCCTAATTGAAGACAACCTTAATTTTCTGGTAAAGAACCACTTCCTGATTAAGAAATGGGCACTTAACATTTTTTTTATGGTGTCAATTTTTTTTAAGTGTAAAAAACGTCTTTGGCCCTTTTTTAATTTCTATCTTTGTTCTGGTAAACCGATTTTGGTCATCTTAGACTTATTTTACAGGTAATAAAATGTCCATTAACTATCTTAAACACAGCATTCCAGTCATTAGTTTAGAAGCTACACCTCGTCAAAGTCTAAAAAAGTTGAAAAAAATGCAAAAGGTCTGGCATAAATGGCGTCCTTAAAAATACACGTATAAATACCGAAATTAGTTTTATAACTTCTTCTGGTAGATTGTTCTTTGACAAAAAAACAAGCTAATGATCATTAGAATCCACCGCAAGTGCATTTTATTGGGGGTGTCACAGAAATCTCTTCCAACCAAATTTCCTCCCAAAAGAAAATCTCGGTGTCACAGAAACCGTTTGAAAATCAAGTACACGATTTTAAACCAACCGAATAGTAGTAATTGAAGCAATCGTTCCGAAAATCAGAGCAAATTTACTCCGAAACTCCTAGAAAACTCTACAGATTCTGTGACCCCTACGGTTTTGAAGGGTTGGTTTCCAAACCAACCGTACCCAAATCCGTCACCGGTTTCTGTGACACCCCAGTATATGAATATTTTGAGTTTGGGACAACGGTGATTTTTTCGCCGTTTACAGCTGTTAACTGAGACAACAGGGCTTTAACATGGCTTTAACAGGACTGTAATACCCTTTTTAGCCAGCTTGAAAAATCTATATAAAATGGAACGCTTGGTTGATTTTTGAGCTGATGGTCTTATTATTTTCCTTCAAGAATAAACTATAAAACTAATTTCGGTTTTAGGCGTGTATTTTTAATGATCGGATTTATGCCGGTCCAACTTGAATTTTTTCCCTTTTTTTTAGACTTTGACGCGGTGTAGCCTCTAAACTAATGACTGGAATTCAATGCTGTGTATAAGTTAAAGGGCACTGTATTACCTGTAAAATAAGTCTAAGATGACCAAAATCGGTTAACCAGAACAAAAGATAGAAATTAAAAAAGGGCCAACAACGTTTTCTACACTTAAAAAAAATTGACACCATACAAAAAATTATAAGTGCCCATTTCTTAATCAGGGAGATGTTCTTTACCAGAAAATTATGGTTGTCTTAATTAGGGTGACGTCGATTTTTTTTTGTAAGCTGGTGTAATAAATATTTTCGGTCCCTGGTATAAACGCACAATTTGAACAATTAGTTACATTTAACATATAGTCCAAACCTGGGAAATCCATATTCAAGAGTTATTGTTTTGTACGCAAATAACATGAAATCAAAGTTCACCACAAAAACTATGCAAACTTGGCACGTGCGCTTTCATAAACAACAGCTGACTTTGCAGCTGTTATTTTAACATAACACTGTTAAAAATTAACATTATCTAGGGTGTCACAGAAACCGGCGACGGATTTGGGTACGGTTGGTTTGGAAACCAACCCATCAAAACCGTAGGTGTCACAGAGTCTGTAGCGTTTTCTAGGAGTTTCGGAGTAAATTTGCTCTGATTTTCGGAACATTTGCTTCAATGCCTACTATTCGGTTGGTTTAAAACCGTGTACTTGATTTTCAAACGGTTTCTGTGTCACCGATATTTGCTTTTGGGGGGAAATTTGGTTGGAAGAGATTTCTGTGACGCCCCCGTTTAAGTTTAAGGCATAACAGTTTGATGGTTTGTTAATACGTTCATATTCTGGGGTGTCACAGAAACCGGCGACGGATTTGGGTACGGTTGGTTTGGAAACCAACCCATCAAAACCGTAGGTGTCACAGAATCTGTAGAGTTTTCTAGGAGTTTCAGAGTAAATTTGCTCTGATTTTCGGAACATTTGCTTCAACGCCTACTATTCGGTTGGTTTAAAACAGCGCAAAGTGGATCCGCTTGTATGGAAGAGCGGCCATAAATACTAATAATGGCCATAGCGTGCTGAAATTTATAACAAAAATATAAAAAATGTATTACATAAAAATGGGACATATAGAACGGCTATATCTTATAGCTCCCATAGGAACAATCGGCACAAAATTAAAAAAATATTCGTTTCATGTGAAATTTTTTTTATTTTTGTACATTAAAGTAATAAATTAAGAAAGAATGGAAGATATTTTTCATATTCATAAATATTATCAAATATCTAAAATAAAAATCAACAAACAAAATATTAAAGAAACAAAAATTATTAAGTGTCATCATACACAGATGTAAGCAAACTCGACTTATCTTTTTTTGGAAGTTTTCTCTGTCCTGTTAAAAATGCATATCGGAAATCAATTTCTTTAATTTTTCAGCGTTGGTTCCTAACTAACTAATAGTTTTGCACACAAACCACGAAAGACGAAGACAAAGCAACACCGCAACAGCACAAAAGGCAAAGTGTCACCTTTGACTGCTTTGATATTTTTACTAGTAAACACACATTTGCAAGTTTCTGCATCTAATTTTAAAACATTTAACACCTTAAAAGTAAGACAAACACAATGGCGTACATACCAATTTCTGGATTTATCTGGAACACAACTAAAACTTTAACTAAACATAAAAAATACCTTCACAAAATACACAAAAAAGGGTTATTCGATCAAATTAGTTGTGCGAATAAACTTTGACAGGAAAGTTAACTAGTAATATATAGTTTTAAAGTAAATACCTTTGGACACAAAATATTATAAAAACACGCTTTTAAAGCTTAGTGTTTCTGCGAAAAATTAGTGATTCGCGCAGTATTGCTTTGCATCTAAGCACGTACTCATGACTTTAGGTCTATTTTTAAAAAGTGCCGATAGTTTTCGAGTAAAATCTGATATGCCACGAGGAAGCTTGGGCATTTTAGAGAAAAACTGCGTAAATAGAGTTTAAATATTTGATGATCGGTTTTATTCATTTTTGGCCTCTGACGGAACCACTGTGCAGCGGTCGGCAGCGCCCTATTAAGTGAGCATAGGGTTTTGTTCTGCCCAGCCTCTGCTCGCTCACGTATACTGTAGAACAGAGGTCTGCACACACACATCGATGAGTTGGCCAGTGCAAATTACTCACTCAAAAATTAAACAAAGTGTCATCGTATGTGTGTGCCGACCGCTGGTTTAAAACCGTGTACTTCATTTTTAAACGGTTTCTGTGACACCGAGATTTGCTTTTGGGGTGAAAATTGGTTGGAAGAGATTTCTGTGACACCCTCGATTACTTTTTTCCAATTTGAACACTTTTAAAAAATGACTAAATGCCAGTAAAAGGGGGGATTTTACCACATAGCGCAGTGGCCAGCAGAAGCAGCACACATTCAATGAAAGAACGCATTGCGTTTGTGTGAGTGCCCAGCGGGAAAATTCCACTGAAAAATATGTTATTCGGGGGTGTCACAGAAATCTCTTCCAACCAAATTTCCCCCCAAAAGCAAATCTCGGTGTCACAGAAACCGTTTGAAAATCAAGTACACGGTTTTAAACCAACCGAACAGTAGGCATTGCAGCAAATGTTCCGAAAATCAGAGCAAATTTACTCCGAAACTCCTAGAAAACTCTACAGATTCTGTGACACCTACGGTTTCGATGGTGTTCAGAAACAATGTTGCTAAACATGACTAGCACCAACAAATCAAGCAGTTTTAAAATTGGTAACAGTACCAGGCGCCCAGTTGCACCCACGGCTGGTAATAAGTACTGATCAGCATATTCTACATAGTCAGTGTTAACGGCTGACTCGATTATTATGCAGTGTCAGCCGACCCAACTACGCTAACTGCTACCATAATCAAAACTTATTGACCTACTCCAGAATACAACCCATTCCAATAGTCTTTACATTTGACTTCCGTGTTATTCAAGTAGTATATAAGCTTGTGCCAACTTCAGAATAAAGCAGTTATCAACCCATCATATAACTCCGTGGTTCTTCTTTCTGACCTTCGGGAAGAGGCCTCGTAACATATATTGATCCACAAGCCACGCTTAGGATCAAACATTGGTGACCCCGACGTGATCCTTTACCAACAAAGGATCACACCCTGCAACCCCCTTCACACTCAAGGCTGAACCTCTAACTGATGAAAAACACCGTTAAGTTCACACTCAGCTTTATCCAGCTTTACAAGATAGCATAGCTTATCCAGCTTCACAGGATACCCAGCTCATCCAGCTTCACAGGACAGACAGCTCATCCAGCTTCACAGGATACGCAGCTTTATCCAGCTTCACAGGATAGACAGCTTATCCAGCTTCACAGGACAAGACAGCTCATCCAGCTCCACAGGATACGCAGCTTTATCCAGCTTCACAGGATCGGCCACCCAGCTCATCCAGCTTCACAGGACAGACAGCTCATCCAGCTTCACAGGATACGCAGCTTTATCCAGCTTCACAGGATAGACAGCTTATCCAGCTTCACAGGACAAGACAGCTCATCCAGCTCCACAGGATACGCAGCTTATCCAGCTTCACAGGACAGCATAGCTCATCCAGCTTCACAGGACAAGACAGCCCATCCAGCTCCACAGGATACACAGCTCATCCAGCTCCACAGGATACGCAGCTTTATCCAGCTTCACAGGATCGGCCACCCAGCTTCACAGGACAGCAGAGCTCATCCAGCTTCACAGGATACACAGCTTCATCCAGCTCCACAGGATCAATCACCCCATCCGGCCTATCCAGCTTCCTAAAATACCGAGCATCATCCAGATTCACAGGATTCGTCATCTCCAAAACACGAGTAGTAACTGCAAACATTATGTCGATCTCATTCATAGAGGAAACCAGTCAAAACAGAGTCGATTTACACAATCGTCTGCTTGACGATCAGACTGAGGTACAAGGGCAAATTCAACAGGTCATAAAGAATTATAGCAAGGATTCAGCCGAACGACGCAAACGAGACGGCTATTATGCCGGTCGGCTAAGCCAGTTGAACGATCTCTGGCAGCAGTTTTGTGACCTAGACGAAGAGTTCGAGAAAGCGGCACTACCTACCGGAGAGGAGTACGCCTCAAGATTAGCGGCATTAAAGGAGCTGGTAGGAAAATATCAGCAAATATTTAAAGACAACATCCCATCAGGAAGCTGTCCTCAGAAGGTTCCGCGGCGAACACAGAACAACACAAAAGACCCGATAGTCAAACTCATACACAGTGACTCATCAATGGACTTGGCGATCCGACAACTACAGAGGCGATGCAACGAATTAGAATCATCTCTAATTTTGGCATCAACGGCGCAAACAGTCACCCCAGCACTACACCGACATCTTGAACTCCAATGGGAAATATTGAGACAGGCCTACGATGAAGTCGACAATATACCTGGTGCCGTGGACGCCGCCGAAGCAGAAGTAAGTCGATTCAAGGCATTGTACGAAGATTATGAAATAACCTTACTTCGGGAAAACGACGCTCAATTGAATCTAAATCTATCGCTCCCACCAATCAAGATTCCTGAATTTGATGGCGAATATCTAGATTGGCCCCGATTCCACGACTTATTTGTAGAATTAGTCCATAATAAGCCATACTCAGCCAGCCAGAAGCTACACATTCTGCAGAGCTCCCTTTGCGGTGAAGCAAGGAACATTTTGACGGATACAGCCTTCTCACAAGCTGGATATGAGGACACCTGGCAACGACTAAAACTGAGGTACCAAAACGGCAAGATATTAGTATTTGCTGCAATAGGAAAAATAGTCGATCACATTCCCATCAACGGGACTGCACAACAGCTTCGAGCACTACACGATACAGTGCAGAAGACTTTAAGCACACTCAAAAACCTCGATATCAGCACAAAATCATGGGATCCAATCCTTGGTTTTCTTATCAGGAGGAAACTAGACCATGAGACCCTAGCCGCACTGGAGAATTCAGTCGATGCACCAACTGAAATTCCAGCCTTAAAGAGTTTACTGACGTTTATTGAGCGCCGCGCATGCATTTTTGAGACGATAAACGCACAACCTACAACAACATTCGGCAATCCATCAGTCAACAACGAAGAAAGCTGCAAGATTTGTCACCTAGGGCCACATCACATAAGGGCATGTACCCAGTTTTAAGAAATGGATCCTAAAACTCGACGCCAAGTTATTATTCAAGTAGGAGGATGCACAAATTGCTTGTCTACAGCTCATAAGGTCGAATTCTGTAAATCATCAGCCAACTGTCTAGTCTGCCAGCAACGGCATCATACAATGCTACATAAGGAGCCGACAAGTAATCCAGTCTGCAGCATATTAACCACGCGAGACTACGACAATCAAAATAATTAACTAAGAAAATAACCGCACCGTCTCATCAACCGTAAAACTACAAGACTTCTGAATTGTTGATGAAATGTATACATTTAACCAAAAACCATCTAAGAATTGTTACAGCAAGAATTTCAGTCCCCACGGCAAAGTGGAGCAGTCAACAGCAACAAGAAGAGTTGGAGGACGTTTCTTAGAGGCTTGACCCTTGACAGCTGACGGAAACATTCCCCGCATTCAAGTCTCATACTGTAGAATTTCAGTCCCCACGGCAAAGTGGAGCAGTCAACAGCAACAAGAAGAGTTGGAGGACGTTTCTTAGAGGCTTGACCCTTGACAGCTGACGGAAACATTCCCCGCATTCATTGATTTGTTAGCTGCTAACCGACATCACGCCGTAATTGAGTGTACCCCTCAATGGGGGGGAGAATGTTCAGAAACAATGTTGCTAAACATGACTAGCACCAACAAATCAAGCAGTTTTAAAATTGGTAACAGTACCAGGCGCCCAGTTGCACCCACGGCTGGTAATAAGTACTGATCAGCATATTCTACATAGTCAGTGTTAACGGCTGACTCGATTATTATGCAGTGTCAGCCGACCCAACTACGCTAACTGCTACCATAATCAAAACTTATTGACCTACTCCAGAATACAACCCATTCCAATAGTCTTTACATTTGACTTCCGTGTTATTCAAGTAGTATATAAGCTTGTGCCAACTTCAGAATAAAGCAGTTATCAACCCATCATATAACTCCGTGGTTCTTCTTTCTGACCTTCGGGAAGAGGCCTCGTAACATATATTGATCCACAAGCCACGCTTAGGATCAAACAGATGGGTTGGTTTCCAAACCAACCGTACCCAAATCCGTCGCCGGTTTCTGTGACACCCCAGATTATAACCGTTAACCGTAAAAGGGTATATTGAATTCATGCAAAAGTAAGTAACAGGTAGAAGGAAGCTTTTCCGACCCTATAAAGTATATATATTCTTGATCGGTATCACTAGCCGCGTCGATCTAGCCATGTCCGTCTGTCCGTCTGTCTGTCCGTCCGTATGAACGCTGAGATCTCGGAAACTACAAGAGCTAGAATGTTGGGATTACCAACACATATTCTTGGGCTTCCTACGCAGCGCAAGTTTATTTCAGCCGAGCGCAACGCCCCCTCTAACGCCCACCCATAGTCGCCCACAAAGGATACTAAAATGTGTCTGGCGCCCATATTTTTAAAGATTTCGGAGAAGTATAAATGCAATTTTGTTGTGTTTAGTTATACCTATCGAAATGTAAGCGAAATTTTTCAAACCGGACCATTCGTTAAATAGTTATACCCGATCGAAGTTTTATATCTCCATCTCTTTCGCACTCCCTTCGTAAGTGGTGCGAATTGCCGAAGCAAAAAAAAACAGCGTGCTGCCAAATTGGCCCCCCGCAACCTTGAAATCTTATAAAAAACAAGAGAGAACGCTATATTCGGGTGCCCCGATTATCAGATACCCGTTACTCAGCTAAAGGGAGTGCGAGGGAGATGGATATATAAACTTTGATTAGCCATAACTTTTTAACGAATGGTCCGATAGGTATTGATAAGCACAACAAAACTGCATTTTTACTTTTCCGAAATATTTAAATTTTTAAAATCGTATATAAGCGTTAGAGAGGGCGTGGCACCTTGTTGAAACAAACTTGCGCTGCGTAGTAGTGTTGGGTAAAAACTGCTCATTTGGGTGAACATGTTCACTTGCTCTTTTTATCCAAATGAGTCAACTCACTCAGTTTGCTCACTTGTTCACTTGCTCACTTGCTCACTTGCTCACTTGTTCACTTGCTCACTTGCTCACTTGCTCACTTGTTCACTTGCTCACTTGCTCACTTGTTCACTTGTTCTGTCCTTAATTTCTGACTGGCTCTGAAAAAACAGCTGATTGACTGTAAAACCGTATGCAAAATGCATCCAAATAGTAATAAAAAAAACTTTTTAAGCGAAATACAGCAAGAGAGCAACTTAGCAAGGGAACTAAAAAATCAAATAAAAGAGCAAAACTGAACAAGTGAACAAAAAAGAGCAAGTAAGAGAGCAAAACTGAGCAACTGAACAAAAAGGAGCAAGTGAGCAAAAATGAAGAAGTGAACAATAAAGAACAAGTTCGGAGGAACATGTTCATTTACTCCGTTTAGTGAGCAACTCTTTTTTGTTCACTCACTCATGAGCAACCCAACACTACTGCGTAGGAACTCCTAGAATCTGCATGCAAAATTCCAATCCTCTAGCTTTTAGAGTTTCCGAGATCTCAACGTTCATACGGACGGACAGACAGAAACATTTAAATGCAGATCGAAAGAACAATGTATCATGTGTACGAAAAAAAATGCCACGCGTCCTTGATCCTCTTTTTAAGGACTTACCGCTAATTTCCGAAATGTAGTCTATTTTGCTCGATACTACGTCGCATCCCGTTTTTTAATGTTCCAGCATGAAATGTGAAAAGTTGATTATAGTTTTGAAGAACAAATTCTTTCATTTTGAGACGAGTATCGAGCAAAATCGAATATTTTTGGAATAAATGAGATTTTTTCCAAACGGGCAGTTCTTTAAAAAATGGGGTTGGAGGTCTGTTTCGTGCTTGTAATGAACTAAACAGAATTCTTATTTGATTCAAAAGTGTTAAGAATATTGACCAGACAAAAGTTAAGACGAATTGTGGAATATGACTTCGAAAAACTACTTTTTTTAAGGTATAGAAAGAAATATTCAATATTTATGTATAGGCCGAAGATTGAAAAGATCAAAGATCCAGCTCAAAGCTGGATTACTCTCAAAATGGAATCTTTATACCCGTTACTCGTAGAGTAAAAGGGTATATTGTATTCATGCAAAAGTATGTAACAGGGAGAAGGAAGCGTTTCCGACCCTATAAAGTATATCTATTCTTGGTCAGGGTCACTAGCCGAGTCGATATAGCCATGCCCGTCTGTCTGTCTGTCCGTCTGTCCGTCTGTCCGTCTGTCCGTCTGTCCGTCTGTCCGTCTGTCTGTCTGTCTGTCCGTCCGTATGAACGCTGAGATCTCGGAAACTATAAAAGCTAGAGGATTGGCATTTTGCATGAAGATTCTTGGAGTTCCTACGCACCGCAAGTTTATTTCAAGAAGGTGCCACGCCCCCTCTAACGCCCACAATAGTTTATAAACGATTTAAAAAATTTTAATATTTCGGAAAAGTAAAAATGCAGTTTTGTTGTGTTTATCAATACCTATCGAAATGTAGAAGAAATTTTTTTAAATCGTACCATTCGTTAAAAAGTTATTGCTGATCAAAGTTTATATCTCCATCTCCCTTGCACTCCCTTTAGCCGAGTGACGGGTATTAGATAGTCGGGACACCAACCCGACTACAGCGTTCTCTCTTGTTTAGTTTATATTTAACCAGAAAAAAATTTTGATTAAGTTTGATCGTTGGAACCGGAAAAAATCGATGGTGTCCTATAATTACACTGTGCAGTATTTTTAATGCTTTTTAAATTTACCTCGATGGATGCTATATTTTTCAGGGACCGTAACAGTTATAAGTTTTATTGATAAAACTCGCACTGAAAAACTTATTTCTGATTTTTATTTTTATTCCTCAAAAATAACAGTTAACTCATGATCATGATGAGCAAGTTTTACTTTATAAAACTCAAAATAAAACTCAATTCGCTTTTGCGGCCATGGTATTAAGAATTTAAATATGGTTTAAATTGGTCCTTCTTCGTTTGGCCATGTAGTTTCAATACATATAATAAAAAAATTATATTTTAACATTAAGCTATTTTAAAAATTGATTTAAGGTGAAAAATGGGCCTTTTTGTACAACTTTTTGTGAAGGCAGGATAAATATTGGTTTTTATGGATCTGATAACTTTTGATTAAGTTGCAAGATCTTTGAAGTTGTTCGCAATACAAAGTTAAGCCGGAAGAATTCGCAAATTTTATTTGATCCGTTCTTTCATAAAAATTATGACGGGAAAATATCATGGTCATAATTGGGAATGCAGTTATGTGACTGTTTTCACCCCTCGCGATGAAGAAATCGCGGATTTTTTTACCTGAAGAATTCGCGGATTACTTTACCTGAAGAAATCGGTATGATTCATATGATTCTGATATTGTTAAAGTCGAATAATCCGCGAATTCTTCAGGTCAAGAGAATCCATGAATTCTTCAGGTCAAATGATTCACGAATTTTCACCACTTGCGATTCAGTTGACATGAAGAAATCGCGCATTTTTTAACCTGAAGAATTCGCGGATTACTTTACCTGAAGAATTCGATATGAATCATATGATTCTGATGTTATTGAAGTCAAATAATCCGCGAATTTTCACCACTCGCGATTCAGTTGACATGAAGAAATCGCGGATTTAATAATAACAGAATCATACCGATTTCTTCAGGTAAAGTAATCCGCGAATTCTTCAGGTCAAAAAATGTGCGATTTCTTCATGTCAACGTCGCTTCGGATATTTCTAGTTCAATATAAACTTTTAAAATTGAAAGAAAGGATTGACTAATTTCGGTGTAAGACTTTTGTTTCTAGCGATAGGATGGTTGCTTTAATGTTTAAAAAATAAAATTAATTGTTATTTTGGTCCCTGAGTTGAATTTAAATTGTATACTGCAATAAAAATCTTTTCAAAATAAAACACGAGAGAACGGTATAGTCGGGTGCCCCGACTAGCAGATACCCGTTACTCAGCTAAAGGGAGTGCGAGGGAGATGGAGATATAAACTTTAATGAGCCATAACTTTTTAACGAATGCACTATGGTCCGAGCGGCCGATTTTTTGGCATAAAGTCGAAATTTTTATGTTAATGTTTTGTATTTTGGATTTTAAATTCTTAAAGTTAATAGATCATACATATACAAACTTAAAAAAAAAAGATTTAAAAGCTTCACTAACTCTTTTTATGAGCTTTTAAAAGTACACAATCGATCAGCTGCTTAGGACTAAGAAATTGGCGCGAGAATATTTTCTTTACGTTTGTGCAAAAAAAAATATCTTTTCTGTCCGGACTAAATTAAATTAATTATGGAAATGAAAGATCAAGGTATGTAATATTTAGTGTGTATAGTACATTTATGTGTAATCTTAGTCTTCGACCTGTGTTTAATGTCCAATTTATGTGTATTTTTATAGAAAATTAACATTTTTTCCCTGTGTTTCGTGGAATATAACTAACGAATCGACGTCTGCCCACAAAAACTAAGTACGCCAGTTTGTACATATATATGTCGTTTTTCATCTCTAATTAACACCTTTTCCCCGTTCGTCCCCCTTTTCACGAAATTCCACAATATTCAGGGACCTTAAAGTTTCTTCGTAGCGATCTCTTGAATATTTGGCGCAGCAACAATCGAAAATTACATTTTTTTCGGATTAGATTTGTGTAAAAATGAGCAATTACCACTTAGACGATGATAAAACATCAGAAATAAATAAAAAAAATTAGTTATTTTGAATCCTTTTTTGTTAAGCATTCATAAGACAAACAAAAGGATATGTCTTCTTTAGCTTATAATTCCGTTAAAAAAATTACAAAAAATATTTTGAGTGTGGGGTTTTAAAGATACAGAGTTGCACCTTTTAAATGTTTTGACAGCATTACAAACCAAGAATCCGTTCGTCTGTAAAACAGGTTTAAAGTGTTCCAAAAACAGAATTTTTCCAAATTTAATGTCCTTTTTCTCAGAATTCTCGCGTGAAATAATTTTTTCGAGAGCACATTTAGTGCTCTAAATTATTTAAAGCACCATAGTATTTTTAAGATTTCATCAATGTTAATAAATAAAGGTTAAATTGTATAACACAGTGTATTATTATGAATTTGCTTGTATGGGAGGCAAGAGAGGGCGTGGTCGCACAGACTTCAAAATTTGTTTGCATGGTATTCGTTTTAAAAAAACGAAATGTGACAATTTTGAAGTCTGTAACTCAATTTATAGAATTTATGCCAAAAAAAATCGTTTTTTGGACCATAGTGGAATGGTCCGATTTAAAAAATGTCTTCTACATTTCGATAGGTATTGATAAGCACAACTGCATCTTTACTTTTCCGAAATTTTTAAAATTTAAAATCGTATATAAGCTATTGTGGGCGTTAGAGGGGGCGTGGAACCTTCTTGAAACAAACTTGCGCTGCGTAGGAACTCCAAGAATCTTCATGCCAAATACCAATCCTCTAGCTTTTAGAGTTTCCGAGATCTCAGCGTTCATACAGACAGACAGACAGACGGACAGACGGACATGGCTAGATCGACTCGGCTAGTGATCCTGATCAAGAATATATATACTTTATGGGGCCGGAAACGCTTCCTTTTAGCTGTTACATACTTTTGCACGAATACAATATACCCTTTTACTCTACGAGTAACGGGTATAATTATAAAAGTAAACTCGGATGCGTATGTAAAAGTTTTGCTCGAAATGCTTTTTCTTTTTAGTACTTGACAACTTAAAATGCTTCTTCTTTTTATTAAAATACAAAGTAAAAAACATAGTAATGTAAATATATAAAAAAGAAATAAATAAAAATCAGGCTTAAAAAATTGTTTAATTTTTCCCGCCTCAGAGTGGTCTTGAACCTCGATCACATTATTCGCGGGCCACCAGCTTACGCAATATGCGCCTCAGCCCGTTTTGAAACGTTATGCGCAATGTGCCTTTAAGTTCGATTCTTTATCGGCAACATAATTCCAGAATCTACAAATGAGACAAAAATATAATTTTGACTTTTCGGGAGCGCGGAGTGTCGAGAGCGAGAGAGCAAGTGAGCCAGAGAAGTAATGTAGTCTCCGTACATTTTCTTACTCCTGGTTACACCTCTTAGTGTTGATATTCTCTTTGGTGATACTCTTTAATGACTTTTTCCTGTTCGCTTTTTTCCGTTATATCTGGCGACAAGCTGTACATCTTATTGCCCTATACAACTTACTATGGGCAAAGTATATGTACATCTTGGATTGTTATTACCAAGTTTTCCGGAATCAACAACGCCACCGTTTTTTCGGTTTTAGAGTTTCTTTTAACCTACGGCCAATTGTTTCGTCATCAAAATTGTTTTCCGTCCAAATTACTCGTAATTTATTTCTCAATGGAATTTGTTTTACTACTCCTGCTATTCAGCCTTTCTGTAAAACCACTTGAATATTATACTCAATCAGTGGTCTTTCTGACATTCCAAATCCCAGTTGCAGGTCTTCCCTAGCGGAGTGAAAAAAATAAAAGTCTTTTCCATATATCTATAGGTAGCAACATTTTTTCCCTTCTTGATTTTAAAATTAAAATGTGCTCTTGTAAAAATTTAATACATGCCTGCGCAATTTTCTTAACAAAACAAGAGAGAACGCTATAGTCGGGTGCCCCGACTATCAGATACCCGTTACTCAGCTAAAGGGAGTGCGAGGGAGATATAAAACTTTAAAGAAACATAACTTTTTAACGAATGGTCCGATTTTAAAAATTTCGATAGGTATTGATAAACACAATATAGGCGATTGTGGGCGTTAGAACTCATAGAATCTGCATGCAAAATGCCAATCTTCTAGCTTTTATAATTTCCGAAATCTCAGCGTTCTTACAGACAGACAGACGGACAGACAGACATGGCTAGATCAACTAGCCAATGATCCTGATCAAGAATATATATACTTTATGGGGTCGGAAACGCTTCCTTCATATCAAACATAAATAATGTTTTATATTTTTATTTTTTCAAATTATTGTATATATTTTATATATATATATTTTATACCCGTTACTCGTAGAGTAACGTCTGTCTGTCTGTCCTTCTGTCTGTCTGTCCGTCTGTCAGTCTGTCCGTCCGTATGAACGCTGAGATTTCGGAAAGTATAAAAGCTAGAAAGTTGGGATTACCAACACATATTCTTGGGCTTCCTACCAGCGCAAGTTTATTTCAGCCGAGCGCCACGCCCCCTTTAACGGCCACAATCGCCCACTAACGATACTAAAATGTGTATAAATGCAATTTTGTTGTGTTTAGTTATACCTATCGAAATGTAGAAGAAATTTTTCAAATCGGACCATTCGTTAAAAAGTTATGCCCGATCAAAGTTTTATATCTCCATCTCCCTCTTACTCCCTTTAGCTGAGTAACGGGTTACATGTTGTTCTTTCTACATCCCATTCTAAATTTTTATTGACGTTGCTCTTATAACTTGCTCACTTATTACAGGTATTTGATTGAACAATACAAAAAAATCTACGGTAACTCAATGAGTAAAACTTTATGCAAATATACACTAAACTATTAAATAATAGTATATCTTAAAAAAATAATAAATAAAAAATTCAAGTGAAAAAATTATCTTAAGATTTAAAAATAATTAAGATTAACCCATAATCCAAATTTGATAGCTAAGAACTGAAAACTGAACTGTTAGCGATATATATGGAAAAGACTTTTATTTTTTTCAAAGACTTTTATTTACGGAGTGGCAGAATAAAGGTCTTTAGAAAACTTTTACTTTTCAAAAAATAAAATAAAAGTCTTTTCCATATATATCGCTAACAGTTCAGTTTTCAGTTCTTAGCTATCAAATTTGGATTATGGGTTAATCTTAATTATTTTTAAACCTTAAGATAATTTTTTCACTTGAATTTTTTATTTATTATTTTTTTAAGATATACTATTATTTAATAGTTTAGTGTATATTTGCATAAAGTTTTACTCATTGAGTTATCGTAGATTTTTTTGTATTGTTCAATCAAATACCTGTAATAAGTGAGCAAGTAATAAGAGCAAGGTCAATAAAAATTTAGAATGGGATGTAGAAAGAACAACATGTAACCCGTTACTCAGCTAAAGGGAGTAAGAGGGAGATGGAGATATAAAACTTTGATCGGGCATAACTTTTTAACGAATGGTCCGATTTGAAAAATTTCTTCTACATTTCGATAGGTATAACTAAACACAACAAAATTGCATTTATACACATTTTAGTATCGTTAGTGGGCGATTGTGGCCGTTAAAGGGGGCGTGGCGCTCGGCTGAAATAAACTTGCGCTGGTAGGAAGCCCAAGAATATGTGTTGGTAATCCCAACTTTCTAGCTTTTATACTTTCCGAAATCTCAGCGTTCATACGGCCGGACAGACTGACAGACGGACAGACAGACAGAAGGACAGACAGACAGACGTTACTCTACGAGTAAAGGGTATAAAATATATATATATAAAATATATACAATAATTTGAAAAAATAAAAATATAAAACATTATTTATGTTTGATATGAAGGAAGCGTTTCCGACCCCATAAAGTATATATATTCTTGATCAGGATCATTGGCTAGTTGATCTAGCCATGTCTGTCTGTCCGTCTGTCTGTCTGTAAGAACGCTGAGATTTCGGCAATTATAAAAGCTAGAAGATTGGCATTTTGCATGCAGATTCTATGAGTTCCTACGCACCGCAAGTTTATTTCTAACGCCCACAATCGCCTATATTGTGTTTATTAATACCTATCGAAATTTTTAAAATCGGACCATTCGTTAAAAAGTTATGTTTCTTTAAAGTTTTATATCTCCCTCGCACTCCCTTTAGCTGAGTAACGGGTATCTGATAGTCGGGGCACCCGACTATAGCGTTCTCTCTTGTTTTGTTAAGAAAATTGCGCAGGCATGTATTAAATTTTTACAAGAGCACATTTTAATTTTAAAATCAAGAAGGGAAAAAATGTTGCTACCTATAGATATATGGAAAAGACTTTTATTTTTTTCACTCCGCTAGGGAAGACCTGCAACTGGGATTTGGAATGTCAGAAAGACCACTGATTGAGTATAATATTCAAGTGGTTTTACAGAAAGGCTGAATAGCAGGAGTGGTAAAACAAATTCCATTGAGAAATAAATTACGAGTAATTTGGACGGAAAACAATTTTGATGACGAAACAATTGGCCGTAGGTTAAAAGAAACTCTAAAACCGAAAAAACGGTGGCGTTGTTGATTCCGGAAAACTTGGTAATAACAATCCAAGATGTACATATACTTTGCCCATAGTAAGTTGTATAGGGCAATAAGATGTACAGCTTGTCGCCAGATATAACGGAAAAAAGCGAACAGGAAAAAGTCATTAAAGAGTATCACCAAAGAGAATATCAACACTAAGAGGTGTAACCAGGAGTAAGAAAATGTACGGAGACTGCATTACTTCTCTGGCTCACTTGCTTTCTCGCTCTCGACACTCCGCGCTCCCGAAAAGTCAAAATTAAATTTTTGTCTCATTTGTAGATTCTGGAATTATGTTGCCGATAAAGAATCGAACTTAAAGGCACATTGCGCATAACGTTTCAAAACGGGCTGAGGCGCATATTGCGTAAGCTGGTGGCCCGCGAATAATGTGATCGAGGTTCAAGTACACTCTGAGGCGGGAAATATAAAAAATTTTTTAAGCCTGATTTTTATTTATTTCTTCTTTATATATTTACATTACTATGTTTTTTACTTTGTATTTTAATAAAAAGAAGAAGCATTTTAAGTTGTCAAGTACTAAAAAGAAAAAGCATTTCGAGCAAAACTTTTACATACGCATCCGAGTTTACTTTTATAATTATACCCGTTACTAGTAGAGTAAAAGGGTATATTGTATTCGTGCAAAAGTATGTAACAGCTAAAAGGAAGCGTTTCCGGCCCCATAAAGTATATATATTCTTGATCAGGATCACTAGCCGAGTCGATCTAGCCATGTCCGTCTGTCCGTCTGTCTGTCTGTCTGTATGAACACTGAGATCTCGGAAACTCTAAAAGCTAGAGGATTGGTATTTGGCATGAAGATTCTTGGAGTTCCTACGCAGCGCAAGTTTGTTTCAAGAAGGTTCCACGCCCCCTCTAACGCCCACAATAGCTTATATACGATTTTAAATTTTAAAAATTTCGGAAAAGTAAAGATGCAGTTGTGCTTATCAATACCTATCGAAATGTAGAAGACATTTTTTAAATCGGACCATTCCACTATGGTCCAAAAAACGATTTTTTTGGCATAAATTCTAAAAATTGAGTTACAGACTTCAAAATTGACACATTTCGTTTTTTTAAAACGAATACCATGCAAACAAATTTTGAAGTCTTTGCGACCACGCCCTCTCTTGCCTCCCATACAAGCAAATTCATAATTCCGCAAGTATTTTGTGTTTATTTACTAACAAAGTTTTAGCCTAACAATCGTGTTAGTGACTTTCATAGATCTCGCTGATTACGGGTACGTGGTTTTAGTTATTTTAACATTTCCATTTGATTTATTTAATATCTTGGCTTTGTTAGTGTAATTTGCACTCTCTAAATTGGCTCTTATATTCTCTCTCTTACTCTTACTCTCTCTCTCTCTGCCGCTCTATTATAACTGTAATTTCACTCTCTCTGAACCTGCCGAATTTCTTGTAGACCTATTCTTATAGTCTCTCTCTCTCTTGCTTGCTTTACATCTAACTGTTCGTGCGTTGAGTTGTTTTGGTGCCCCACAAGCCACGCTCAGTCGATAGAAGACTTTTCTCTCGCGCTCTCTTTCGATTTAATTCGCGATCTCGCGCTCTTATACTTTTTGTGTTTTTGTGATTTTGTGGTTTTGGAATTTGATCCCAGTGCCAAATTTACTTGAGGTATTTTTTTATACTTTTATATACTTTTTATTTTATTCTCTTTGTTCTCAAACATATTTTTCTTATAATGACTCTTATCTGTAGTAAGAAAAATTGTAGGACTGCATCTAATGACCCTTTTGTTTACTGTTGGCTCTGCGAAGCAATGATGCATTCTAAATATGCAGGATTTACTGGCAGAGTTAAAGACTTTATTGAAATGCGGATTGGTCTCATGTGGGTATGTGAGCACTGCAGGGATTTGGCAGTTGAGATGAGCAGCTTTATGAGGCAGACTCGAGACGGCCTATGTAATCTTTCACGAGTTTTTAAACAGCTCAATGATGGATTTAATTCCGTATGTGAACAATTTAATAATAAAAAATTATTAACCGAGTCGCCCAAACGCAAAAAAGCTAGCTCAACGACAGTAAAGGCGAGTGTTGAATCCACTTTAAATCCAAACTTGGTAGCTGCTGCAGTTTCTGGTGACACAGAGGTAAGTGAACCATCTGTGCCAATGGATACTGCTAGTTCAGGTGTAGTCCCTGTCCCTGTAGCCCCTGTATCTGAAAGTCAGGCTCCAGATCCGGCGGAATCAACCAATCCGCTGCCGACCATACCCATAGGTACAGTGGGCGCCGTTTCTGTCGCTCAGCCGAATGAGGTTCAGGCTGCTGCTGGGGGCGTAAAAATCTCTCAGTTGTACCCAGACGTACAGTAGGTGCCGCTTCTGGCTCTCAGCTGAGTGAGGTTCAGACTGCTGCTGGGGGGCGTAAGAAACTCTCAGTTGTTCCACATAGGAAGCAACTATTTGTTTCAAGATTTACGCCTGATACCACATCTGAGGATGTTTTGGAATTCATTCGTGAAAAATTCCCATCCGAGGATATTGCGGTTGAACAATTTCGATTTTCATACGCCCGTAGGATATCGTCTTTCAAAATTTTTGCTCCGCCTGATGTGTTTAAAGAACTGCTTTCTGAAAGCTTCTGGCTTAATGATGATCTGGTTATAAAAGAATTTGTTCCTAATAAACCGAGAACAAATAATAGGCCTTCCACGGTGCCAAAAAACTGAATAGTTTATTATTGGCTTACCAAAATGTTAGAGGACTTAACATGAAGCTACCCAAGCTTTATGCTGACTCCTCGGCATTTACGGACGATATCTTAGCTTTTACAGAAACTTGGCTAAAACCAGAGATAACAGACTCTGAAGTTCTTGCAAATAATTTTAATACCTACAGAACTGATCGCCTTTCCCGTAGGGGGGCGGCGTTCTAATTGCTGTTACTTCTACCCTAAATTCTGAGAGAATTCACTCTCATGTCCCTGGTGACATTGAATTTGTTGGTGTGAAAGTTACCCTCCAACCCTTGTCTATCTTTATTACATGTTCCTATATTCCACCTGGCTCTGACCTTATAATTTATGAGCAACATCTAGCAGCTATTAAATCTATTCTATCCTTTCTTTCTAATAGAGACCTTTTGATTGTTTTGGGTGATTTTAATCTCCCGGATATTTCTTGGTCCCCTCCTACTGACTCACTTGTCGCTCTACCTTTATCCGCCCATGACTTTGTGGATGGCCTTTTAGAATTATCGTTACAGCAAGTTAGCTTTATACGAAATTCATTACATAGACAACTAGATCTTGTGTTTTCTTCAGAGCCGTCTGAAGTCACGGTATCTAGAATTGACGCTCTTGTGGTACCAGAAGACCGATACCATCCAACTATGGAATTGACAATTTGCCTCCCCTACGTTGATACCCTCTCTCCTTTAGTCTCTCCAACTAAAATAAGAAGCTTTCGTAAATGTGACTTTAGTAAACTTAATTTAATGATTTCTCAATATAATTGGACAGAATTTTATAACTGTATGGACATCGAAAGTGCCACTGAACTGTTCTATAGCGTTCTAAACACTTTTTTTAATGAATGCGTTCCTGATAGGCTTCCTCCAAAGCCAAACAGGCCCCCTTGGTTTACAAATGCGCTTCAACGACTTAAGGGGGGGGTAGGGTCTATGGCATCAAAAAATCAAGTAACTTTGCGATTTTTTCTATAAAAACTGGTTGGATGGATTTAATTCAAACTTATTGTATATTATAAAGTGTCATTTAAATAACATCCTCTAATTTTTATAGCCGATACTATCGGCTAATATATCGGTGGCAAAGCGATTGCTGGAACACTATTAAAAAAAGGCGTTTTGCGGTGACCACTGTATCTCCTCCAAAAATTATTAGATTTCCATTCTGCTTTTACATTTAGCTTAAGAAAAGAAAAAACCCGCCCCCTGGGAAGCGCGATTTTTAAATTTTTTTTTAAAGAATTTTTTTTGCATTTCCAAAGTCAAACATGCGTTTTTTACCTAAAAAATTCGACTTTGGGCTTAAAAAAAAAATACTTAAAGTTAAAAAATAAAAAAAAAACGCTTCCCAGGGGGCGGGTTTTTTTTATGCAGAAAAATATGCAACAAATTTGAAAACGATCGATTGAACCGTTTAGAAATGTCGATGGTCACGGACTTTCAAAACGTGGTTTCGAGAAAAACGCACTTAAAGATGCACTTACGTACCTAAAGTCTTAGAGGTTGGGGTACTAGTTTTAGCATAACTTCTAAAGTTTTTGTCCGATTGACTTAAAACTTTTTTTGTAGAATCTTAAAATGTTATTCTACAAGAAAAAATAAATAAAAAAAAAATCAATTTTTGTTTTTTGCTAGACCCTACCCCCCCCTTAAAAATCTTAAATCAAACACTTATAAAAAGTATAAAAAATCGGGTAGGCCATCCGATTTTTCGAAATATGTGGTGGCTCGATCTGATTTTAACGTTCTTAACAGTCATTGCTATTCTATGTATTTAGATCGCTGTAAATTTGAATTTTCAAATGACCCGAAGCAGTTTTATAACTTTGTCAACGCAAAGCGTAAGTCATCAGCTTTGCCTTCATCGGTTCGATTTAATTCAATGGAGGCATCGACTGACTCTGAAATTGCTGATTTATTCTCTGACTTTTTCCAAACTACTTATAGCTCTTCTTCATGGTCAGAATCAAATTACCGTAATCCCTTAAATAGGGCAAATTGTATTTTTTCCCCTATAATTACCGAAAGTTCTCTCTTAAGAGATTTAACATCAACAACGCCAACTTATTCTCCTGGTCCTGATGGACTTCCAGGGTGTGTGCTTAAGTTTTGTGCATCAACCATCTGCAAACCTATTCTTAAACTTTTTCAATTGTCTATTTCATCATCAGTTTTTCCAACTATCTGGAAGGATTCTTTTATTATTCCACTTCACAAAAAGGGTGCGAAGGCGGATGCCCAGAATTATAGAGGTATTTCTAAATTGTCGGCTATTCCAAAAGCCTTTGAACGTATTATCACTTCTCATTTGCAACATTTATGTTCCTCGCTAATATCACCGTGTCAGCACGGTTTTGTTAAGCGAAGATCGACTACCACCAACCTACTTGAATTGTCATCAATTGTAATAAATGGATTTAACAATAAAATGCAGACTGACGTTGTATATACAGATTTCAGTAAAGCCTTTGACTCTGTTAACCACTCTCTTCTTTTATTCAAATTAGATTTGCTTGGGTTTCCATGTAATCTATTAACTTGGATTTCAAGCTATTTGAATGGGAGGACTCAGAGGGTTATATTTAAGAACGCTGTTTCAAAAACGATCCATGTGACATCTGGAGTACCTCAGGGTAGTCATTTGGGCCCTTTGCTGTTCACTTTGTTTATTAACGATCTTCCCTCTATTGTAACACATTCTCGTGTACTAATGTATGCTGATGATGTTAAGCTTTGTTTGACATATAATAATATAGAGTCTGGTCTTGGCTTACAATCAGACATTGATCATTTTCAAGTATGGTGTGAGTATAACCTCTTAAATTTGAACTGCCTAAAATGCAACGTAATGACCTTTTATAGGGTTACCCCTACCTTTATAAGTTATTCGCTTCAGAATTTGCCAGGGACCGTAATCATTATAAGTGAAAAAATAAAAATCTCCATTTAATAATTATTTTGTAAGCGAAAAAAAATATCGCTCAGAAATAATGATTATTATGTGAGCGATATTATTTCGCTTAAAATATCACTCAAAGTGCGATTGCAGCCGTGCTGTATGGAATTTTAGAACGTTTTAAATTTGTGCTTACAGGTAGAACCTCGGTGCACACATCGAGTTAATAAAAGAAGGTGATTTCTTTGTATAAACATTTTAAAACGCGGTTTTTAGTTTCAAAGAGGTAAGCAGAAATACAAAAAGTTGTATCAACCTTAGGACTTTATGTCATTTATATATTAGTAAACCGACTTAACAAGATGTTATGAACTATTCCACTTAGATCCAACCCGACATGTGGGCTGGGGGTTAGTGTGTTGGTCCAACGAGCTGTAAACACAAGTTCGATTCCCACAGAAAATGTTTTCTTATACAAAAAGTTTTTTTGTTTTTTTTAAGCGGTTTATACAAAGAAAATTTATTTTTTTATTAGCTCGATATGTGCTCCGTGGTTCTACCTACAAGCACAAATTTAAAACGTTGTCAAATTCCTTACAGAACGGCTGCAATCGCACTTTGAGTGATATTTTAAGCGAAAAAATATCGCTCACATAATAATCATTATTTCTGAGCGATATTTTTTTTCACTTACAAAATAATTATTAAATGGAGATTTTTATTTTTTACTCAAAATAAATAATCATTATTTTCGGTCCCTGGAATTTGCCACTTGACCGTATATATTCAGTAAATGATTTAGGCGTTCTTCTGGACCCGAAGCTTAAATTTGACTGCCACATAATGTCGACAGTCAATAAAGCAATGAGTGTTCTTGGGTTTATAAAGCGTTGGTCAAAAGAATTTGATGACCCTTATATAACCAAATTATTATTTACCTCCCTTGTCCGTCCTATATTGGAATATTGTTCTTCGGTTTGGAGCCCACAATACCAAGTCCACATTGACCGTATAGAGTCGGTACAAAAAAAATTTCTCCTTTTTGCCCTTCGTAGTTTGAACTGGGATCAAAACGTAAGGCTACCTTCCTACCAGAGTAGATTATTATTGCTTAATTTACCGACACTTGCAAATCGTAGAAAAATGCTTGGTACTATTTTTATGCATAATCTTATACGAGGTGATATTGATTCTGTAGAACTTGTTAGCCGCCTAACTTTTAATGTTCCCGTTAGACTAACACGTAATTATCATCCTCTTAATTTACCTCGATGTACATCAAATTTTGGTCTGCACGAGCCCTTTCGCGTTCTATGTAACAACTATAACGTTCTTTATCATTTAATTTGCACATCAACTTCTATCCCAGTATTAAAAACTAACATTTTAACTCATTTGCTTCACTCCTAACTGCATGTTTTTTTCATTATTTGTCCCGTCTTTATTGGTTTTATGTATTCTTCCTCGCGAACTCGCATTTTTGCCCAAATTTACAAAAGGGCCCCGCGCGTAACAAGCACGTGCTTGGTGTCGTTGGGCCACTTGTTTGTACTTCTCGTAGTGCATCAACGTCCATCATATATAATAATACACTGTATACAATTTAACCTTTATTTATTAACATTGATGAAATCTTAAAAATACTATTTGCTTTAAATAATTTAGAGCACTAAATGTGCTCTCGAAAAAATTATTTCACGCGAGAATTCTGAGAAAAAGGACATTAAATTTGGAAAAATTCTGTTTTTGGAACACTTTAAACCTGTTTTACAGACGAACGGATTCTTGGTTTGTAATGCTGTCAAAACATTTAAAAGGTGCAACTCTGTATCTTTAAAACCCCACACTCAAAATATTTTTTGTAATTTTTTTAACGGAATTATAAGCTAAAGAAGACATATCCTTTTGTTTGTCTTATGAATGCTTAACAAAAAAGGATTCAAAATAACTAATTTTTTTTATTTATTTCTGATGTTTTATCATCGTCTAAGTGGTAATTGCTCATTTTTACACAAATCTAATCCGAAAAAAATGTAATTTTCGATTGTTGCTGCGCCAAATATTCAAGAGATCGCTACGAAGAAACTTTAAGGTCCCTGAATATTGTGGAATTTCGTGAAAAGGGGGACGAACGGGGAAAAGGTGTTAATTAGAGATGAAAAACGACATATATATGTACAAACTGGCGTACTTAGTTTTTGTGGGCAGACGTCGATTCGTTACTTATATTCCACGAAACACAGGGAAAAAATGTTAATTTTCTATAAAAATACACATAAATTGGACATTAAACACAGGTCGAAGACTAAGATTACACATAAATGTACTATACACACTAAATATTACATACCTTGATCTTTCATTTCCATAATTAATTTAATTTAGTCCGGACAGAAAAGATATTTTTTTTTGCACAAACGTAAAGAAAATATTCTCGCGCCAATTTCTTAGTCCTAAGCAGCTGATCGATTGTGTACTTTTAAAAGCTCATAAAAAGAGTTAGTGAAGCTTTTAAATCTTTTTTTTTTAAGTTTGTATATGTATGATCTATTAACTTTAAGAATTTAAAATCCAAAATACAAAACATTAACATAAAAATTTCGACTTTATGCCAAAAAATCGGCCGCTCGGACCATAGTGCATTCGTTAAAAAGTTATGGCTCATTAAAGTTTATATCTCCATCTCCCTCGCACTCCCTTTAGCTGAGTAACGGGTATCTGCTAGTCGGGGCACCCGACTATACCGTTCTCTCGTGTTTTATTTTGAAAAGATTTTTATTGCAGTATACAATTTAAATTCAACTCAGGGACCAAAATAACAATTAATTTTATTTTTTAAACAAAAAAGCAACCATCCTATCGCTAGAAACAAATGTCTTACACCGAAATTAGTCAATCCTTTCTTTCAATTTTAAAAGTTTATATTAAACTAGAAATATCCAAAGCGACGTTGACATGAAGAAATCGCACATTTTTTGACCTGAAGAATTCGCGGATTACTTTACCTGAAGAAATCGGTATGATTCATATGATTCTGTTATTATTAAATCCGCGATTTCTTCATGTCAACTGAATCGCGAGTGGTGAAAATTCGCGGATTATTCGACTTTAACAATATCAGAATCATATGAATCATACCGATTTCTTCAGGTAAAGTAATCCGCGAATTCTTCAGGTCAAAAAATGCGCGATTTCTTCATCGCGAGGGGTGAAAACAGTCACATAACTGCATTCTCAATTATGACCATGATATTTTCCCGTCATAATTTTTATGAAAGAAGGGATAAAATAAAATTTGCGAATTCTTCCGGCTTAACTTTGTATTGCGAACAACTTCAAAGATCTTGCAACTTAATCGAAAGTTATCAGATCCATAAAAACCAATATTTATCCTGCCTTCACAAAAAAGTTGTACAAAAAGGCCCATTTTTCACCTTAAATCAATTTTTAAAATAGCTTAATGTTAAAATATAATTTTTTTTATTATATGTATTGAAACTACATGGCCAAACGAAGAAGGACCAATTTAAACCATATTTAAATTCTTAATACCATGGCCGCAAAAGCGAATTGAGTTTTATTTTGAGTTTTATAAAGTAAAACTCACACATAATCGTTATTGATGATTTTTTTTTTTTTGCTCATCATGATCATGAGTTAACTGTTATTTTTGAGGAATAAAAATAAAAATCAGAAATAAGTTTTTCAGTGCGAGTTTTATCAATAAAACTTATATTATGTTTATTATGTTTAGTTATACCTATCGAAATGTTGAAGAAATTTTTCAAATCGGACCATTCGTTAAAAAGTTATGCCCGATCAAAGTTTTATATCTCCATCTCCCTCTTACTCCCTTTAGCTGAGTAACGGGTTACATGTTGTTCTTTCTACATCCCATTCTAAATTTTTATTGACCTTGCTCTTATTACTTGCTCACTTATTACAGTTATTTGATTGAACAATACAAAAAAATCTACGGTAACTCAATGAGTAAAACTTTATGCAAATATACACTAAACTATTAAATAATAGTATATCTTAAAAAAATAATAAATAAAAAATTCAAGTGAAAAAATTATCTTAAGATTTAAAAATAATTAAGATTAACCCATAATCCAAATTTGATAGCTAAGAACTGAAAACTGAACTGTTAGCGATATATATGGAAAAGACTTTTATTTTATTTTTTGAAAAGTAAAAGTCTTTCAAAGACTTTTATTTACGGAGTGGCAGAATAAAAGTCTTTGGAAAACTTTTATTTTTGATTTTTATTTATAAAAATCAGATATATGTGGTATATCTGACTGTTATACTTAAGAGGTAATGTAAACTTTAAAAAATAATAGTTATTTTTAAGGTTTATTTTAAAACGCAGTATTAACCGTTCATCTTAATTTATAATTAAAAAATCGATAAATAAACGTTATTGTCAGGAGCCATAAATAGAGTGCTCAGAATATGGTGGGTAAAGTCGGCGCATTTTCAAAAAATGTTGTATTTGTGATTTATTGATTTCAGTTTTTGAAAATAACAGGTTTTTTCGGGCCCTGATTTAATTCGATTTTCTTAATTTTGCATCGCAGTTTTGTGGAGCCTGCCGAGAGAGCGAAACCCAGAGAGCAGATTCCAAGAGAGCGACGCACAGTGTGGCGAAAAAGCCAAAAGTCTGCCTTAAATCAGCAGAGTCCTATAGAGAATATCTTTTGATGGGGTATTGTTAAAAGCATTTAAATATGTAAAAAAACACCATAAGGTGAATTTTTTGGTGAAGTTTTTTTGTTGTATTAAATTTTTAAGAAAAAAAAAATTGTTTTTTTAAGAAAAAAAATATAAATAAATTACTTATAGGGGAGAGGTCTGTAGGTTGGCACACTGCCATTTCGACATTCACTTATGAAACTTTACGCATTTGGTACTGATCGAAAGACTTTAAAAAAACCAAAAAAAAAAATGTTTTTCCCTTAGAGAAAACTAAAAAATATTTTTTTAAAAAACGACATTTTGAAAAAGAGGTCTGTAAGTTGGGACACTTTTAAAAGTCAATAATACTCACACCAAAAGTACTCCAAACTTTTAAAAACTATTTATTTATGTTTATTTAATCAATTTTAGTTCGTCTCAAATTATTTCCCATCCATTTTTTATGAACTTAGACCAAATAACAATTAAAACCAAAAGGCTCATTGAACATTCACTTTTCCCCTAATATCAAAGAAATGTACTAGGCAGAAAGCGACCTCTGTCGGGCTAAGGCCTTTTTGTATAAAAAACGGGTGTCTCAACTTACACGCTCAAAGTGTCCCAACTTACACAAAATGGGATGTTTCGGGAAAAAATTAATAACTTTTTTTCTGACTGTCACATTAAGCTGATTCTATTTTTAATTTGTTAACAGTTAAATTACTAATGTTTTAAATCTCTTACCAAGGTAATTTAAGCACGTTATTAATTTTTAATGGAATTTGGAAAAAAGTGGGCAATAATTTTTTTGGTGAAAAATTGTACACGACTCTCACAGCTTAAATCTGGCTAGAGCCTGGCTTATAATGTTTCCCTCAAAAGTTTTGTCACCAAAAAGGACTACCAAAAAGAAAATAAAAACAATTTTTTTAGTGGAAAAGTTTTGAGAAAATTGAGTGTCAGACCTCTCCCCTAGTAAAGGTAAAGGTATGTCAATATATGTAGCTATTCTACATACATACATACATACATACATCTTTTCAATCTTATTTTCCGCGGACGAAGCTGCGGCCCACCATGCTAGTTCCTTATAATAAACTTCCGTGTTATCCAAGTAGTATATAAGCTTCTATTAACTTGAGAACAAATCAGTTAACATCTCACCTTATAGCTCCATGGTTCTACTTTCTGACCTCCGGGAAGAGGCCTCGAGGCTTCTCCGTGCCGACAGTGCGAATTATCACTGTTCCTCGGCAGACCCATCTGTGTCTAAAATCGCGTAGCCATAAACATTCTTACTCACAACAAGCGTAGTATCGTACCAAACCCGTAGTCCGCCACCCCGTAGTCAATACCATCAGCACTTGCCAAACACGGTTATCAGCCCGTCAACTAACTCCTGTCAAACACTGTTATCAGCCCGTCATCTAACTCCTGCCAAACAAGGTTATTAGCCCGTCATCTAACTCCACGAGCCTATTTTCTGACCTCCAGGAAGAGGCCCCATAATTCCAAAGCGCCTCCATGCCGGCAGTGCGAATCATCAATCACCTCGGCAGTTCCGCCTGTCTACATTCGCGTAGGCATAACCTCTTAAATTTGAACTGCCTGAAATGTATCGTAATGATCTTTCATAGGGGTACTCCTACGTTTATAAGTTATTCGCTTCAGAACTCGCCACACAAATGATTTAGGCGTTCTTCTAGACCCGAAGCATACATTTGACTGCCACATAATGTCGACTGTCAACAAATCTATAAGTGTTCTTGGGTTTATAAAGCTTTGGTCAAAAGAATTTGACGACCCTTATATAACCAAATTATTATTTACCTCCCTTGTCCGTCCTATATTGGAATATTGTTCTTCGGATTGTAGCCCACAATACCAAGTGCACATTGACCGTATAGAGTCGGTACAAAAAAATTTCTTCTTTTTGCCCTTCGTAGTTTGAACAGGGATCAAAACGTTAGGCTACCTTTCTACCAGAGTAGATTATTATTGCTTAATTTACCGACACTTGCAAATCATAGAAAAATGCTTGGTACTATTTTTATGCATAATCTTACAAAAGGTGATATTGATTCTGTGTGTTACAATAACACACAATAATTATTATCCTCTTAATTTGCCACGATGTACATCAAATTTTAGTTTGCACGAGCCCTTTCGCGTTCTATGTAATAATTATAACAACCTTTATCATTCAATTTGCATTTCAACTTTTATCCCGGTATTAAAAACTAATATTTTAACTCATTTGATTCACTCATAATTGCATCTTTATTTTCATTATGTGTCCCGTCTTTATTTGTTTTATGTATTCTTCCTCGTATTTCTGCCCAAATTAATAATAGGGCCCTGCGCGTAACAAGCACGTGCTTGGTGTCGTTGGGCCACTTGTTTGAACTTCTCGTAGTGCATTAACTTCAATATATATTTCTTTTGATCTTTTGCTGCTCTACCCTTTCTTTGATTTTTGTGTATAGTTCTGCCTGAAACGCATGGATCTTTTGCAAATAATCGTGTTCGTTATCAAAAGACACGTTGTTTAAGAATCTATTTGTTCTTCCCGTGAATAGTTCCTGCGGTCTTAACTTAGTAGCTAAATGAATAGCGTTATTATAAGTTAAAAACGCTTCGCCAGAACTTCTTCATGCTTAATTTCCAACTTATTTGTCTTCTTAGTTTTCGATTATATTTCTGTAATCGTGGAGTGCAATCTTTCAACCGTGGAATTGCTGGAAGATTGCTGAAAGGACGTTGTGTGCAGTTCCAAATCGTACTGCCTACAAAAGTCTTTGAAGAGGTTGGACAAGAATTCTACTCCCTGATCGCAAACTATCTATTTAGGATTTCCAAATAAGGCCATGAAGCTTTTTATTGCCTTTACTATATTTACGCTTCCTTTGCTGGAATCGTTAATCCCCAAGCGTACCTCGAAAATTTGTCTATTATGGTTAGTACATTTTTCTTGTTCACAAAATACAAGTCTATGTGTACTATTTCCATCGGTTTCTCTGTGTCTCCGTCAGACTGTACTTAATCTTATTTGGTTTCCTATCGTATTTCTGAATTTGACAACTATCACAATTATTTATTGTTTGTGTAACTGCTTGTTTTATGTGTGGGAAAAACACCTTTCTTTTGAGGTGAGCTACAGTTTCGTCAAAGAGAATATAAACACTAAGAGGTGTAACGCCCATACAACTGAATGCAAGGCAAAATTTTTGGTGTGGATTCTGAAAGTGGATTTACATTTTTCCTAGAGTGCCTTGTCCTTGTTAGATTCTTTGGTTGTGTTAGTGTCTATATTTGTTTGCTCTGATACGAAAAAGGCTCAATCTTCCATCTGCCTGACGCCTCGTAACAAGGTCCTGTGGGCTAGGGGTGTAGTCGCTCAACTGCGGATCTTGTCGGACCGAGTTCAACTCAGACTGAAAACAACATTTTTTTTTAGTATATTTTTTACTTTTTTAAAAACATTGTTCATCGAGTATTACTATAAAAGAGTAGATGTCGATTTGCGTCATGTTCCCCCAGCCAAAACCATAAGACCTAACATTCTGGAAAAAATTGGGTCTGAATCGTGTGTTAGAGGAGGTGTGCACTAAGAAAGGATTTTTTAAAATTCGGCTCCTAAGGACTCCCAGGACTCTCAAAAAATGCGAAATTGCGGAATTAAAACATGAACAATTCCCACAGTTTTCAACTAAACATGTTGATATTTTTATTTTAAGCTTTATTTGTGGAAATCTTGGAAAGCCCAGAAGATGAGCCCCAACCGACTTCCGCACCGATTATCCGATCGGATCCGTTTTTGGTTTAAAGTGTGGAGCTATGCCATACAATCAGTAAGGTTTTTTTTTTTTTTTTTGGACCCACGGTTGATTTTATATAATCGGGGGGCCTTTTTGGCAGCGCGTCGTTTTTGTTTTGCTCAATTCTAACTCAAAGTGTGTAGCCAACCCGTAAAATCCATAAGGAAATTTTATTTTAAATTTAGAATGGTTTTCATGGGGAGACCAGGGAAAAACGTTCAATCGTCACATTTGCACACACTCACATCGACAAGTTGGCATGTACATATGTAAGCATGTAAAATGATTAACTTAGGATAAAATAACGGATCACCTAATGGATGCACTTCTTAATCAAAATGTGTATGTATTCCGTAAAATATTCAGGAGTTTGAGTTTCTGAGCTCTACACGAAAACTGTAAAGAAATTATTAAAACCATTGAGATATACATATACATAGATGCGTACATATGCATTTATGTACTTTAAAAATACCCTTCAGTTCTGGTGTCCCATGTCGGGGACAATTCCTTAGGTCAAACGCTCGGCCGCTGTCGACGTCAGCAGAGCAGTCGGCGCAGCGTCGACATGAAAGAAAGAGAAGCCGATATTTATATATTGCGCTCTCTTTCCTTGTCTTATAATTTGCCTGCAATCGAGGCTAGGCAGTGACAAATTTCTGCCGGTCCGTCATTCTCTTTTTCGCTTTACAGTTATGTTCAGCTAGCAACCAAAATTTGGCCGGTACACTTTGTGTGACACAGCGACATGTGTATGCCCTTTAATTTTAGGACCATTTTTGTATTCCGAAATAAAATCATTTTTTTCGTTTTATAAACTTAAATAACTTGATTATAAAAATAAGATAATTGGAATTTACTTAAAAAAGTACATTTAACTAATTACAATTGTTATTTAAGTTTATTTTTAAATTTAATTTTTTAGTTTATTTTTGAAAAATGGTCCATTAATATTTATTTAAATATTATACTGTTAACAGCTTTAAGAAAATGTTTTTTTTACTGAAAATATAAAACTTATATAGTCGGATATATATCGCTTTAGAAAGGGTATAGGAGCATTGGCACGCGTCAAAGCGAAAATGAAACAAAAGAAATCGGGCAAAGGGGTGAGAAGAAGACTTGGTGCATTCGCATTCTTTTCGAGTTCTTGGAAGAGAAAGAGGTTTTTGTATTAAATAAATAATTTTATGTTCGTATAATTTAGACGGGTCAATGGGCAAAAAGTCGCTAAAATCACGCCAAGGGTTGTTCGAACTTCGAAGTATTAAAAGGTAAATATTAAAATATACAATTAAAGTAATTTTTTTAACATATGTACAGTTTGTCAAGTAATTGTTTGCAAAAGGGAAAATGGCATAGAAATTCGTTTTTAGATGGGAAATGTACAAGCAAATACTAGATTTTTGAATTTTTTTCTTTTGGAATGTTGTTTATTAAACTATTATCTTTCCGATTGCATCAAAACATTTTCATTTTTCACACTAAAACACCCTAAAAAACAAGAAAAACTAAAAAATTGCAAATATTTGGCTGTCAATTAATTGTTTGCAAAATGCAAACAATTATTTGACTTCTAGCTATAGCTTGAAAACGGCTAAAGTTATTGTACTAATTTTTGGTGGGGTCCTCGTGGTGCCTGCCCTGCATTTAAACGACCCGGAATTGACCGTCTAAGGACATTTTTAATTATACTTTTTAAGGATTTTCTTCAAAAAAAACGTTTGTATGGGATTTGTATGGCGTTGGCATTTTTGACGCAGTTTTCTTCCGTTTTGAGCGGTAAAATCGGCAAAATGTGCTGCTATTTTTGGCAATTCCCCTAAAGGAATGTCCAACGAAAAGTCCTGCATCATTATTTTGTAAGAAATGTGCAGGACTCTAACCTTTTTGTATATATTAAAAAAGTGAGGCTCAAATTGCTTACAAAGTGCATGTACACATGGTTCAAAAATTAAGACCATCGTCAGGAGTTATTATCCTGCACATTTCTTACAAAATAATGATGCAGGACTTTTCGTTGGACATTCCTTTAGGGGAATTGCCAAAAATAGCAGCACATTTTGCCGATTTTACCGCTCAAAACGGAAGAAAACTGCGTCAAAAATGCCAACGCCATACAAATCCCATACAAACGTTTTTTTGGAAGAAAATCCTTAAAAAGTATAATTAAAAATGTCCTTAGACGGTCAATTCCGGGTCGTTTAAATGCAGGGCAGGCACCACGAGGACCCCACCAAAAATTAGTACAATAACTTTAGCCGTTTTCAAGCTATAGCTAGAAGTCAAATAATTGTTTGCATTTTGCAAACAATTAATTGACAGCCAAATATTTGCAATTTTTTAGTTTTTCTTGTTTTTTAGGGTGTTTTAGTGTGAAAAATGAAAATGTTTTGATGCAATCGGAAAGATAATAGTTTAATAAACAACATTCCAAAAGAAAAAAATTCAAAAATCTAGTATTTGCTTGTACATTTCCCATCTAAAAACTAATTTCTATGCCATTTTCCCTTTTGCAAACAATTACTTGACAAACTGTATGTATCTCTTTAATTTTTTTAGGAGCATTGGCCAAGAACATCCGAGAACCAGAAAAATGCATTAGGAAGGCTATACTTAACATAAAAAATAAATTAAGCAAACAGAAAAACCGAGACAAAACCGACAATTAAAACAAAAATAAATTAATAAATAAAAGTAAAAAATAAATTTGTATGTATTTTATTTTATATAATGCAAGGAAAGAATTTTCCTAAGTGACAACCCAAAGGACAAATTCTGAATGTCCCTCGTGAAATCGTACAGGACATGTCCCCGGTAAAGGACATCTCAAAGGAAAAATTCGTATAAGGCACTTGGTAATTCCCCGGGGACTTCGAAAAAATTTCCTTTGAGTTGTACTGAGGGAAAAAGCGGAACTCCCATACAATTTTCTCTATGGAGATTCCTCGGTGCGTCCTGAGGTACAAGTGACCTGTCCTCGGGTTTTCCCTTGGGGATTACTGAGGGAAAAGTGACATCTGGAACTGAAGGGTAATTATAATACCCTCTGCAAGGGTATAAAAATTTAATATCTGCGTCCACAAATTGTTCCAATTTAACAAAAGTTAGTATTTGCGCAACGCTGATAATCTGGAAATTGTACCAGCCAAAACGTATCTAAAAAATTTTGAAAAAATTGGTTTTCAATTGCGTTAAAGACGAGGGGCACACGAAGAACATATTTTGAAAATTTCGGCTCCAAAAGGCTAACAGGTTGAATTAATGCCACAGTTCTCGCCGAAAAGAGTTGGAGCCATAGGTGCGTTTTCTTTAATTTTCCTTATTTCCGGAAAGAGTTTTTCTTTGCATTCGCTTAGCTAACCAAAATGATAGATTTAGGCTACCAGAATGGCGGAGTTTAGGTGGAAATAATGTGAGGTTAATGCGGCGTTAAATCGCGGTTAAGGGGTAAAAATGTAAAGGAACAGTGAAGGCGAAATAGGTAAGGTTCGTTTGGACTTTGGCTAGGATAAGGGGGGTCAAGGTGACAAACAAGTTTTATTAGGAAAAAGTGAAAATAAAGTAAGTAGGTTTGGTAATGCAACATTTTTTTTTCAGGTAAGACTAAAGTTAGGTTAGATAGGGAGAGGAAAAACTGGTGTTAGGGTGGAGAAAGGTGGTTAAAATTATGTTTATTTGGCGTGAAGGTTGTGTATTAATGGGTTACACTGGGGTTAAGACGAGGAAATAGTAAAAACAGCATTAAGGTGCTAAAAAAGTGTGCCAATGGTGAGATTAAAAGAGGAGAGAGGTGGGGTTAGAGTGATTTAATATTGGTGTTAGTGCTGAGTTCAGGTAAGGTATGTTATGTTTAGAAGGATATTGATAGAATATTAGTGCGTTCTAGGGGAGTTTACTGTTTAGCTAAGGTTTAGCGGCATTTTACTCGGATATTAATTAGAATTTGGATATAGGATATAGACGTCCGATCGGCACGCGCTTTTAACCTAATCAAGGTATGCATAAAATAATACGATTTGGAAAGTTTCATGTCTATAGCTTATATTCTGCGCAAAATATCCTGAAAAACGTTAAATCTTGACCGATTTCACCCTATTGGCACGCGCTTTTACCCAGATCAAGGTACGCACAAAAAAAAACGATTTGGAAAGATTCTTGTCAATAGCTCTTACACTGAGCGAAATATCTTAATTTTTTGAAAGCTATATCCGATTGTTCCTATGGGAGCTATAGGATATAGACGTCCGATCGGGTCGGTTTTCAAACTTGATCTGCGTAAACATGTTTTAGGACGACTGTGAAAGTTTGAAGTCGCTAGCTTTTAAACTGAGCTCGCAAACGGTATTGAAACAGACATACAGACGGACAGACGGACATGGCTATATCGACTCCCCTATTGATCCTATTGATCAAGAATATATATACTTTATGGGGTCGGAAACGTCTCCTTCACTGCGTTACAAACTTCTGACCAAAATTATAATACCCTCTGCAAGGGTATAAATCTGTAGTGGGAGAACCATTCATTACAGATCAATCTTTTTTTTTTATTTGTATAGAGAATTCAATTGTTTTTAAAGTTGCATTGCGACATTTTGGAAAATCATAAAAAACAAGAAAGGAAGCCAGCTTCGGCCAGCCGAAGCTTATATACCCTTGCAGATAATTCCTATTAATCACTAATTTTCCGATCGTTCCTATGACAGCTATATGATATAGTAGTTCGATATTGATCAAATTAAAATCGAAATTCTAAAACATTTAAAAAGAGTAGAAGAGAATACAATAAAGGCCAGCGAAGCAATAATTTATTTCCTATTATATTCCCATTAATATTCCGATCGTTCCTATGGCAGCTATATGATATAGTCATCCGATTTTGAAAAAATTTTATTCAAAATTCAGAATTAGATAAAAAATTGCATTTCCAAAAGTAGGAGGTTCTAGTTTCAAAAACACCCAAGATATAATTTTTTTACATTTTTTTCCCCGATTATTCCTATGGGAGCTATATGATATAGTTGTCCGATCCGGCTCGTTCCGACTTATATACTACCTGCAACAGAAAGAAGAGTTTTGGGAAAGTTTTAGCCCGATAGCTTTAAAACTGAGAGACTAGTTTGCGTAGAAACAGACGGACAGACGGACGGACAGACGAACATGGCTAGATCGACTCGTCTAGTGATGCTGATCAATAATAAATATACTTTATAGGGTCGGAAACGTCTCCTTCACTGCGTTGCAAACTTCTGACTGAAATCATAATACCCTCTGCAAGGGTATAAAAACCATTTTGGCAGGCTTTTTGTTCTAGGCGCCCCAGTGTGCGACGGCCGAGAGAGCAACAGCCAAAAAAAACTAATAAGAGGAGGGGTAAAGCTGTGAGGAAGGGGGAGGGGCAATTTAAGTTAAAATTTGTTTTGGATTTTAAAAACTTATTCTGCTGCTCCGATCAATATGATTTTTCGATCAATAGTCAGTTCTATGGACCAAATGCTTAGGTTTTATTTTTCAAATCTCTTGCATTTTAAAACTATTTTTCATTTTATAGCAGAAGTGAGAGCCCTATTTAATTTATGTAAGCAAAGGCAAAATGCTTCCAAGTTAATTATTAATCTTTGGATTCAAATTTTTAATCAATTACGGAAGTTAGAATTGTTCGAATTCGAAGTTCAAATATTTGATCAAGTACGGAAGTTCAAATATTTGATCAAGTACGGAAGTTTGAATTGTAAGCAATCAAAAACATTACTTCTTCAGATATGTACGAGTATGTATGTATGTATATTTGGATATATTTTGATTTGCTTAGATGCGTTGTGTGGGATGCCAAATTTTTTTATTTCATTCAAAACAAAAAATTTGAAAAAACAAATTCCAATTTACAAACAAATATATTTGTGCGCAAATTAAAATTGCATTGATAACATTGTGAGAAGGTATAAAAATGCAATCCCAAAAGATTATATGTATTTTCATTGATTTTACAATGATGAGATCGCAAGTATTAGAAGAGGGCTATGCAAAACAAGAGAGAAAGCTATAGTGGGGTGCCCCGACTATCAGATACCCGTTATTCTGCTAAAGGGAGTGCGAGGGAGATGGAGACATAAACCAGAGAGAACGCTATAGTTAGGTATTTCAACTATCTGATACCCGTTACTCAGCTAGGGGTAGTGCGAGGGAGATGGAGATATGCAGCCGTCAAAGCAAGTGGCGCCACCTAGTGGCGAATAAAATATACCCTTTTATAGGGTCTTCCCACAGAGCTCCATCCACCATCTACCATCCGTTGAACGAATGGTCCATAAGGTTTTGCCGTTCCGAAAATTTCCCAGTTAGTCCGCCATCCAATTTTGACGGACTTTGACGGGCTCTTTTATGCGATAGTTAGGCAATGTTTTTTCGGTGCAACTCTGAATTCTTACTCTTGACTGTGAAAAATGGAACGTTGACTACGAGATCAAATCAGATCAAAATTAAAAAATGCTTAATTTCATTGTTTTTTGGCTATCCTTGAATTATTTGTAGTTTGTAATGAGCGAAAAAGCATTTGCGTACGAAAACATCAATGTTTGCAGCGAAGTCTCAGAATATGTTCTGCAATTCGTAAATACTAACAAATATTAATTAAAAGTGTACTATGTACTCCTATTAAGCTCCAAAGTTGCTATAAATTACCAAAACAGCACAAATTTGGTTTTGTTTACAAATTTTACACAATAATATTGGCTAGACAGAGGCGTAGTAAGAGCGGAGTGTGGGGTACGGGAGGTTAGGCTCTCCCCCAGTCAGTAATATGTATGCATACTCGTTATAGAATGTGTTATAAAAGCTCAGATATGTTTTAAACTATTATCTTATGCTATTTATTATATTATTCTACAATAAGTTTAGGAAAACGCAATTTTACGCCAGTTTTGATGAGTTAAAAACCCCCTTCGTCAATGTTGAGTTGAGCAACTGCTCTTAAGTCACCTGTTATCGGATGGTAGATGGTGGATGGAGTTCTGTGGGAACACGAGTTTCACATTCGTCAAAAATCCCAACCGCTTCACACGGATGGACTGTATGGGAAGAGGCTATTACTCTACGAGAAATCATGTGACACTCGATAATAACCGAATCTAGCGCAAAGCACCCCAGATTATAATGAAAAGATTAAAACATCTGACAACCGTACCTGGATTCCATCCCTGGCAGCCCACGTAGCGACTGGCTTGAGTGCAGATGAAATCGCGTGGATTTCCATTCCCGCCTGCGACGTGTCCTCTCCGGTGAAGCCCTTCATGGTCAAATCTACATTCTCTTTGCCTATCCAGAGAGTGGCAACTCGCAATGCGATTGTGGTGGTCAAGTGAGGGATAAGCCGGTATTGCTGTGATTGATACTCGATCACCGGCCACTCCGCCAAGCTATTCACAGGACCGAACTGCCGCCTGCTAGCCGCATAGCGAGTGGCGATTGTCACAGCCTTGCTCAGTGCGACGTACGTGATAGCAGTAATATTGACGCGTCCCACGGAGAGGGCACCCAAAGAGGCGCCAAGACGCTTACGCTCATCCTTAATTTGGCTAGTGTAGTTGCCCTGCGCATCAATATCGCCGGTTTTAGATAGGAGGTTTGCTTTCGGTATACGATACTGGTTGAACATCACAAAGCTACAAGGAGCAGAAGTGAAATTATTACTATTTTTGGAATCTTGAAACTTCTCCACTGAGGAGAAAAAACACTTGCCCATTGTCGATGCCGTTAAGGCCGATCTTCTCGCCCATATCACCAACTGTTACGCCAGGGAAAGGGAGCAGAGTACGCTCGTCCCGGATGGGGACAAGGAAAGCCTGCAGGCCCTGATGCTGCTCATCAGGGACGAATAGCTGGGCATAGACAATGGCATGCGTGCAGGTCTTGCCAAGGTTGCCCACCCAACATTTTGCGGCCTCAAAGTCTGGCGTATGAATAATAAACTCCTGCCGGTTTACGTCGTAAGTGGCCCTTGTGCGCATGCCAAGGGCATTGGTGCCGTGGGAGATTTCAGTAAGGGCGTAGGCTCCGAGAATACGGTTATCCGCGATCTTGGCAACATATTTACCCAAACGGCCAGATCCGTTGGAAATCAAGGTGCTGGGGAACATGCCCGTGGACAGGCCGAACTTAACTGATGTGCTAAAGTCGTAACTAAAGATGGCCTGCCCAAAAGCAAGCAGAAGGTGCGGTGTTCCCAGGTACTAAAAGAAGAAGAAGACATTTTGAACAGCCCTTCAACTATAGAGTATGCATCCCACCTCGTTTATACCATAAAACTGTTGCTCCCAAAGGAGATGTTGGCGCTTATTTGCCAACTCACGGGTCCGTTCCAGGCTGAATCCTTCTGGATCCCGCTGGTAGTCGGGGTGCTGCTCCATCCACTGCCATACCTTGTGCTTTAGACAAAGGAGAATGTAAACGGATTACTCACTTTGCAGATAAGTAGCGAATGCGATTAGGTGGGGTTGCTTGCCGATCCGATAATGGCCATTAAAAATATCTGCACTTTGACCATACCGCCTTCATTACAAGCTGGAATTGACAATAACCTTCATACGGATGTGATCCTCGCCCTCAAGCAGCACGTTCATGTGCTTGTAGCAAAAGCTAGCCCGCTGGCGGTACTCGTCCAAAGGTCCACCGCGGAACTCGGGGAAGATGCGCTTGTCGTCAAAGATGTTGGCCACGGGCTGCTCATCCCGCCGGCCGCTGTAATAGTCACCCAGGTCAGTCAGTAATTGATTTACGCCGTTTTGGCCTCTTTCGCTGGCATTTACGCTTGCCATTGAATTGGATACTGGTTTTTGGTAGAGTTCTGGCGAAAGGACAGGCATAGGTATGTATGTACATATGTACATAGGTACTTACTGCTTGCTCAATGCAACCATGGTGTAAGAATCTACAGACTGATGTGTCTATTTCGAACGCAAGGCGCGAAATGCTTGAAAATCGAGCCACTCGTAACTATGTATACATAAGTTAAATAGCCAATGTCCAAAAGCTGGTGATAAGTAATCCGCTTATCCTCACTTCATGGTCAGCTTTTATTTTGCATCCGCCCGGATAAGATACAGGCCTTAGGTAAACGGAGGACTTGTTCGGGTCGTGCCGGTTCGGTTAGCTGCAGAATACAGGCTTTTTTGCCCAAAAACAAAAGTTTAATTAGCTATCATCCAACAACAACATAGATAAACTTAAGCTAAAAACCTAAACCTAACCGTGCCAAACTAAAAACTTAACTAACTTTTTAATTTTAGTGAAATTATACATAGCCATGCACCCAGCAACTTAAAAGAGTTGGGAATCCATATGTACATATGTACATATGTATGTAAACAGTATGTAACAGGTAGAAGGAAGCGTTTCCGACCCCATAAAGTATATATATTCTTGATCAGCATCATTAGCCAAGTCGATCTAGCCATGTCCGTCTGTCTGTCTGTATGAACTCTCTCTAACGCCCACAATAGCTATAAACGATTTTAAAAAATGCAAATATTTCGGAAAAGTGAAAATGCAGTCTTATTGCGTGTATCAATACCTATCGAAATGTAAAAGAAAATTTTTAAATCGGACCATTCGTTAAAAAATTACATATTTGTGATTAAAGTTTTATATCTCCATCTTCCTCGCACTCCCTTAGCTGAGTAACGGGTATCTGATAGTGGGTGCACCCGACTTGTTTTGTATGCCATTTTTATTCAACTTTTCAACTTAGTTTTTCGACCATAACTTTTATTGGCGAATGCTTCACGGAAATGAGACCCCTAATAGTTAAAATTAAAAAATAGAATCTCAATTTAAGTGTGAATCCCACATTAAAAAACAAAAAAAAAACGATACGGGCCCGGGATCGAACACGGTCTTTTATGTTCGGAGACAGAAGCTCTACCAACTAGGCTACATCGAGCTTCTAAAAAAACATATAAAATAAATTTATACTTGGCTCTTCCCTTAATCAAAAGAAATAAATATTGACAAATTAAGAAAAGAAGAACAATTTTACGTTTTGTATTTTTTACTGAAACTTTAGAACCGTTGAGCACCGCCCAACTATCGGTCCTGTTCTAGTTTTCACTTCCGAAAAATTCCCACGGATTCGAATTTCCCAGACCTGTTCCAAGACTCACTTCCGAAAGAACTGCACGGAATCGAATTTCCCTCTGTTGTTACTCTGTTAACTTCCGAAAAATTCACACGGAAACTTTCCGACAACCATTTGATAGGCGGATTTAAATCCGGCAGTATAAATATTAATTATTTAAAAATACTTCGCGATAGCTTTAAAAGCCAATCATATTTTTATGATATTCCTTGATGTTTTATGATCATAATTGCATCATCGGATTCGAAATTATTTGCATATATGAGTTAATACAAATTATTTTATGGTTGCACCTCAAAACCCAGTCAATTCTAGCCTTGACAATTATTTCAAATCCCCTGCCCTTGTTCTAAATTCCGCTCGGATTTGGCTAAAATGGGCCAGGGCTGTCATGGTACGCTGGAAAATAATAATTTTGTGAAGATGATTTGTTAACATTCTTATTATGCCAGTTTTTTTTATGGTAAGAATGATTATTTATCCGAGACACCTTAATTCATGTTTTGGTTTAAAATATCACTTAATTTAATGCTTAAACTGAGCGAAACCTTTTTAATAGGGATATTTTTTGGAGAACTCGGCAACCCTTTTCTTTTCAGTATTGTGTAGCGCTGGGTGTGAAAAGGGGAACAAATAAGGGAAATTTTATATTATGTTAAAGGGAAATTCGACAATGTTAACAAATTCACTTCCGAGTGAAAACTGGAACAGGCCGGTATTTTTTGGTTTTCGCTTAAAAAAATTCAACTCTTTATACATATGTACAAATATTTAGGATATTCCCAAAACTGTTAAATTGCTAAATTGTTGATTTTGGTCAGCTGTTCATCAGCTTTTTCATACAAAGGCAAAATATCAGCAATTCAACAACCTCTAGGCTGTTGAAAATATGTACGTCAAATTAGCGTTGGCGAGTTAGCAACGAAAGTGGAATATGGAACACTGGGGCTTTTTTCGTTTTTGATTTTTCTCGCTATTTGGGGCTGAATCGAAAAATGTTCGATACAAAATTTTTTAGCTGTTACATACTTTTGCACGAATACAATACCCTTTTATAGCCTCTTCCCATACAGTCCATCCGTGTGAAACGGTTGGGATTATTGACGAATGTGAAACTCGTGTTCCCACAGAGCACATCCATTATCTACCATCCAATAACAGCTGACATGAAGAGCAGTTGCTCACTTAAAATTAACGAAGGGGGATTTCAACTCGGAAAAACTGTCGTAAAATTGCGTTTTCCTAATTTTTTTGTTGAATACTACAATAAATAGCAAAGATTATAGTTAAAAAACATATCTGAACTTTTATAACATATCCTATATCGAGTATGCATACATATTGCTGACTGGGGGAGAGTCTAACTCCCCGTACCCCACACTCCGCTTTTACTACGCCTCTGTCTAGCCAATATTAATGTGTAAAGTTTGTAAACAAAACCAAATTTATGCTGTTTTGGTAATTTATAGCAACTTTGGAGCTTTATAGGAGTACATAGTACACTTTTAATTAATATTTGTTAGTATTTACGAATTGCAGAACATATTCTGAGACTTCGCTGCAAATATTGAAGTTTTCGTTTGCAATACAGCTTAAATTTTAGCCCACACATAGCAACTTGTTGGCGAATGCTTTTCCGCTCATAACAAACTACAAATAATTCAACAAATGCCAAAAAACAATGAACTTGAGCATTATTTAATTTTTTCCCGCCATTGATTTGATTTGTTCTCGTAGTCAACGTTCCATTTTTTTACAGTCAAGAGGAAGAATTCAGAGTTGTACCGAAAAAACATCGCCTAACTATCGCATAAAAGAGCCCGTCAAAGTCCGTCAAAATTGGATGGCGGACTAACTGGGAAATTTTCGGAACGGCAAAACCTTACGGACCATCCGTTCAACGGATGGTAGATGGTGGATGGAGCTCTGTGGGAAGACCCTATAAAAGCACTAGAAAAGTATACAGAATATAAAACGTTTTGTTAAATTTCTTATGCCCTCTGCTCATTATGAACGCGTCGCGTTTGCATCCATTTACCGTTGAACGCGACCAAATCCCATACAAAACTTGTTGGTGTGGGTGGGGAGGGGAGGGTGTAAAATTGTCGCGTTACAGGGCTGGAAAGTGAAATTTGTGGTATTTGCCACCACCATTTACCAGCACTATTGACCAGGGATGGCCCAAATCAGCTGATTGTCAACATAAAGCCGGCAAAATGGAAAACGGAACAGGTAATTTGTTTGTTTTTAATTATTTAAAAGTTTATATTAAAGAATTCTCTTCACAGAAAAAAGAAAAATGCTGTGGACAGCAGATGCCACCGAGTTCCTCCTGTATTTATGGGAGGAGAACATGGGCGGACTTCGAGGTGTTCGGAAGAACACCCACATATACCAGGAGATGGCGGATGAGATGGCGAGCTATGGCCCCAACGCTGTGGAAAAAAATATGCTTGATGCAGGGGATCGCCGAGGAGCTCAAAAATTTTAACGAAAACACTAGGGGCTTCCAAGAAAGGGTTCTCAAGCTGTTTGAGCGAAACATGCGGGAGTAGACCATATTTGACTGTTAATTAATTAATAATGTGTTTTGATTTATATTTATGTATTAATTACTTGCAATAAGGTTAAAGGGCTGTGAAATACATGAAGAATACAACATTGCCTTATTAAGTTGTCTGGTCTTGGTTTTCATTAAAATGTACTGAAAGAGCGTGGGATGTGTGCTTGCTTCCAGCATTTGGGCAATTTGTCCACACATATTTATTGTGTTCAAATGCTGTTCTGAGATTGTATTTATTAGTAGCAAATTATTTAAATCCATTGTTTACTTTAGCTTTTGTACTGACAAAAGCAGAACAGCTGTTTCAGACGCGTTTGCCAATGGAAACACCTCCCGTCCGCCTATCGCGTTGCCAATCGAAAATACCGAAAAATACCGAAAAAACCGCATAGTGGAAAAATGCCTTTACTCACCTTGCCTATACATTTCAAGAACACATCAAAGTGTTTGTTTTTCAAGTGGGATAACACATTTGATGTATTCCATCTTGTTTTAATAGTTTTCAAACAAAGTTTGCACTCTGTTTGTTTGTTTTTATTAATTTCACCGAAATAACTTTTAACACGCGTCATTTTTTTGTACACAGGTGAGAACAGAGATGAGAGAAAGATATGCAAATATCAAATAATATCGAAAAATAAAATATCGATATTGTGATATTTGGCTAAAAAATTATCACGATATAAATATATATTTTTTTACAAAAAATATCGATATATTGATATTTTGATATATTTTTGACATCCCTAATAAGCGTTCAGCAGAAAACCCAATTTGCTTATGTTTTGATGAGGATATGGTGGCCGACAGCTGCTATTAAATAATAAGTGTGCACAACTGCCCAACTGTTTTACAGGGGTGTACTCTTTGGGAAAAGGCTATAAGTCAGCTGCGCTAATCAAACGCACATTAATTTTGGTATTTGTTTTTAGGTCGGGTAGTATTTTTTATCGGCGCAGTACGTACGTGGTGGATTGCATACTGCTTTGGGAACAGGAGCAGATAGGTAAACAATTTTTAGACCAGGTCTTCCGTTGCTTAACATGTTCACGCGCAAAGTATATAAAATTCGTGTGAAACCTAAGCAAACATAGAGCATTGGCAATGGTTAAAGACGCAGAGCAGTCACGTCCTCCGTCACCTGCTCAGCAGAAAGAAGATTTAAATTCGCCAATCTTGAGGGTACGGAAGCAGAGCAGATCGCACTTGTACCGATTTGTATTATTCTGCATTGCCGGCAGTCTGGCCGCCTGGTTGTTTCATGCCTTGACTTCCTCGAACCTGAGCTGGCAGCTGCGGCAACTTCACCACCTGCCCACAGCCCACTTCTTGCAGACTCGGGATGAGTTCGCAATGTACTCCCTAGAGGAGCTGAATGCTTTCAGAGAGTTCTACGACAAGAGCATTAGCGATAGTGTCGGGGCCAGTTATACAGAGGCGGAGCAGACAAATATAAAGGAGGCTCTAGGGGCTCTTCGAATGGCCCAGGACATGTACCGTGCGGGAAAGGATGATAAAGCGGCGCGTTTGTTCGAACATGCTCTTGCTCTATCCCCCCGACACCCTGAAGTTCTGCTCCGGTACGGAGAGTTTCTTGAGCACAGGCAGCGTAACATTGTTCTGGCGGATCAGTACTACTTTCAGGCCCTGACTATCAATCCAACCAACTCCGAGGCGCTAGCCAACCGTCAGCGCACTGCTGACGTGGTGCAGAATCTTGATGAGCGCCGTTTGGAGTCGCTAGACTCTAAAAGAGATGCTCTATCTGCCATCCACGAGTCCAATGCCGCCCTTCGGCGGGCTAAAAAAGAAGCCTACTTCCAGCACATCTATCACTCAGTAGGCATCGAGGGTAACACTATGACGTTGACGCAGACGCGGTCTGTCCTAGAAACTCGCATGGCTGTAGAAGGTAAATCAATCGACGAACACAATGAGATCTTGGGGATGGATCTGGCCATGAAATACATTAATGCTAGTCTTGTGCAAAAGTAAGAGGTAGATTTTATTAAATTAAAAAAAATTTTTTAATTTATTTTTTTTGCAGGATGGAAATCACTATTAAGGACATAATTGAGCTGCATCGTCGAGTTCTAGGACATGTGGACCCAATCGAAGGGGGACAATTTCGTCGTAATCAGGTGTATGTCGGGGGTCATATACCGCCTGGTCCGGGAGACCTTTCGCTGTTAATGCAGCGCTTGGAGAGATGGCTAAACTCGGAGCGTAGCAGCGCACTGCATCCCGTCAAGTGAGTGTATTGCCCAATTGGAACTGTGTTGTGTTTTTGTATACTAACACAAACTTATTTTAGTTTTTAACATATGCGTATGTATACATATGACAAACGAAAACTATTGCATCATTGTTAACGGCAGTCCACGTAGTGACGAGGCGCACCAGGAGAGTGTGCAAAGGCGAACACTATTAAACTATTTTACAAAATAATATTCTTGAAGCTATTGATGGCAAATTCTCTTAGTGTTGGAGCCCTAGATCACGAAAATACCACACATTTTTCGAATTTCTTCCTATATCTCGGTACATATCCACCCAATTGGGTTACTCGTAGAGTGAAAGGGTATATCGTATTCGTACATAAAGTATGTAACAGGAAGAAATATATAAAGTATATATATTCTTGATCAGGATCACTAGCCGAGTCGATCTAGCCATGTCCGTCTGTCTGTCTGAATGAACGCTGAGATCTTGGAAACTACTAAAGCTAGAAAGTTGGATTTACCAACACATATTCTTGGGCTTCCTACGCAGCGCAAGTTTATTTCAGCCGAATGCCACGCCCCCTCTAACGCCCACAATCGCCCACAATCAATACTAAAATGTGTCTGTCGCCCACATTTTTAAAGATTTTGAAGAAGTATAAATGCAATTTTGTTGTATTTAGGTATACCTATCGAAATGTAAAATAAATTTTTCAAATCGGATCATTCGTTAATAAGTTATGCCGGATCAAAGTTTTATATCTCCATCTCCCTCGCACTCCCTGCAGCTGAGTAACGGGTATCTGATATTCGGGGCACCCGACTATATCGTTCTCTCTTGTTTTAGTTTATTTTAGTCAATAACAAAACTCGCCGTGCCACACGGCGGGGCACCAGATACCCGTTACTCAGCTAAAGGGAATGCGAGGGAGATGGAGATAAAATTTTGATTAGGCATAACTTTTAAACGAATGGTCCGATTTATAAAATTTTTTTTCTACATTTCGATAGGTATTGATAAACACAACGAAACTGCATTTTTACTTTTCCGAAATATTTAAATTTTTAAAACCGCATATAAGCGATTGCGTTAGAGGGGGCGTGGCACCTTTTTGAAATAAACTTGCGCTGCTTAGGAACTCCAAGAATCCTCATGCCAAATACCAATCCTGTAGATTTTATAGTTTGCGAGATCTCAGCGTTCATACGGACGGACAGACTGACAGACAGACATGGCTAGATCGACTCGGCTAGTGATCCTGATCAAGAATATATATACTTTATGGGGTCGGAAACGCTTCCTTCTAGCTGTTACATATTTTTGCACGAATATAATATACCCTTTTACTCTACGAGTAACGGGTATAATTATAATTATGTAATTACATATTTTCCAGTGGAATTTTCCCGCTGGGCATTTGCCCTCTCTTTTTTGATTTTTACGCTCTCAACATTGTGCAAGCGGAGAGAGCGAGATTTTCGTCGCCACCAAAAAATGAGCTGCATATTGCAAAAGGAATGTATGGCCGTTACTCATCTTAGAGATTATATTGGTCTTAGATTTCACCCTATTGTTCCTATAAGAGCTATAAGATATAGACGTCCGATCGGCATGCGCTTATACCCTGATGAAGGTATGCTTAAAGGAATAATATTTGGAAAGATCCATGTCAATAGCTTTTACACTGCGCGAAATATCTTCAATGTTATGAGTTATATCCGATTATTCCTATTGGAGCTATAGGATATAGACGTCCGATCGGGTCGATTTTCAAACTTGATCTGCGTACACATGTTTTTGGATGACTGTGAAAGTTTTAGGTCGCTAGCTTTTAAACTGAGCTCTCAAACGGTATTGAATTAGAAAAACAGACCGACATGGGTATATTCTTTTATACTAATTCTCGATTATTCTCTAGCTATTAACGGTACAAAGTTGGCTACTGCAGACCTTATGTAAAATATTACACCACTTTTTGTTTTTCTAGAAACTTGCATATATTACGTTATTTATTATTTTATATTTTCTATTTATAATATTTTAGACACATTTTCATTCGTGACATCTGCAAAGGTATTAACTTCCGCTGGAAAATGTTGCTTCCATTCTCGATTTTTAAAAGATTTTAGGACACTATGATATTTGTTTTTCACTCGATTGAGCTAGCACAACACGTAGAATCATTCTATCAATTTGAAACTATTCCCTCTATTCCCCAGTTATGCAGCCCTGGCACACTACAAGTTGGTTCACATTCATCCCTTCATCGACGGGAATGGACGTACGTCACGTTTGCTAATGAACACGCTGCTGATGCGAGCCGGATACCCACCAGTGATTATACCAAAACAGCAGCGTAGCAAGTACTACCACTTCCTGAAACTGGCCAATGAGGGCGACATTCGGCCCTTTGTAAGGTTTATCGCAGACTGCACAGAGAAGACACTGGACCTGTATCTATGGGCCACTAGTGACCTGCCTCAACAAATCCCCATGCTCATCCAGACAGAGAGTGAAGCTGGAGAACGTCTCGCCCAAATGCAGTCTCCTCCTAACATGGCTCAAATGTCATCAATACCAGAATTTTACGAGTCCGGGTCTGGGTCTGGGACCCTACCATAACTAACTCATCTAGATGTCTGGATATTAGCAAATATTTGTATTTATGCAATCGTAGCTTTATTCTGTAAATTAGTATAAAGTCATTCGATTTTTCTACTGACAAAAATAATAATGAAATACTGTGATCATATTTAAGCTTATGGGCATCCAATTGTGATTATGTATGTATGCACAATCCAATTTTTTTGTTATAATAATTAAATACGATGTGTACAGCAATCTATATCACATCTAAAAAAAGGTCTTGCAACACTTGCACACCCATCACTCTTAAGCTCAATTTAAAGCCTTGTCAGACTATATAGGGTACAGGGTTACCTATCGAGGATTACTCCAAAAAAGCGTTTACACAGGGTTAACTATCTTTATCGGGTTGTCTCAGCTGTTATTTGTTTTGCTACGGAGGGTAAGGCATTGTTGCAAACAAATACAATTTTTTAAGAAAAATTGAGGCATTGTTGTTTAGGCTGGAATGACACATTCAATTTGAAACACAAAGTAGTTGAGCGGCGAACACAATTTTACGAGTAAAATAGTGACAAATTTATTATTTTTTCCATACTGCGTAATTATACCCGTTACTCGTAGAGTAAAAGGGTATATTGTATTCGTTCAAAAGTATGTAACAGGTAGAAGGAAGCGTTTCCGACCCTATAAAGTATATATATTCTTGATCAGGATCACTAGCCGAGTCGATCTAGCCATGTCTGTCTGTCCGTCTGTCTGTCTGTCTGTCTGTCTGTCTGTCTGTCTGACTGTCTGTCTGTATGAACGCTGAGATCTCGGAAACTATAAAAGCTAGGAGATTGACATTTTGCATGCAGATTCTAGGAGCTCCTACGCAGCGCAACTTTGTTTCAAAATGGTGCCACGCCCCCTCTAACGCCCACAATGGTTTATAAACGATTTTAAAAATTTAAATATTTTGGAAAAGTAAAAATGCAGTTTTGTTGTGTTTATCAATACCTATCGAAATGTAGAAGAAATTTTTTAAATCGGACCATTCGTTTAAAACTTATGCCTGATCAAAGTTTTATCTCCCTCGCACTCCCTTTAGCTGAGTTACGTTTATTAAATAGTCGGGACACCAACCCGACTACAGTGCTCGCACTCCCTTTAGCTGAGTGACGGGTATTAGATAGTCGGGACACCAACCCGACTATAGCGTTCTCTCTAGTTTTGTTTAGTATTTATAAATTTTTTATTTATTCGATAAATCGATAAATCCTTATCTGGCTACACGTTACTACAAATCTATTATTGAAAATTAATTAACAAATATTCCCTAGGAGCCCTTGATAATGGCTCATTGAGGGCATATTTTGTCCCGACAGCACGTTCCAGAAATGGTAACAAGGTACGAAGATTCCTGGCTGGAGCATTAAAATTAATGCATCCCAACAGACAAGGGCAATCAATATTACCTACCAGCAGATCATTAAGGGAACGGAGGCCTGCAATTGCACGGCAATCCTTTACGGTACTGACAGTCCTTTAAATTTTAAGATCATCCGCATATAGAAGAAAGTTAAAAAATTTGATACATGCACAAATGTCATTTATGAAAATAATAAAAAGTAAAGTTCCAAGAGAGATACCCTGAGGAAGTCCTGATGTCGCTTCACCTACTGCACTGCAATCACTATGGACGGCAGTCCATGTAGTGACGAAGCGCACAAGGAGAGTGTGCAAAGGCGACTACTATTATATAGCCGTAAAATTGAAAATCTGCTGTGATAGTCCGATCGTAATGAGTAAAAAACCAAATTAAAGGTATTGCTAAAACTTAAAGGATTGCATACCAAGACCTCAAGAAAATCAATTGGATTGGGAGAGAGAGCGGTGAAAGTGTAAAAGTGAACATTTAGAAATTTGGATCTGTTGGGGCCGGCCCGCTGCCATAGAAAATGCCTGTGAAGGGAAAAAGGCTGGAATAGTTTGCTAGGGCGGGCCGAATGAGAAAATATTACAAAGTCTATTTAATGACGAGTGTAATAATTTTTCGTCACAAATGTTGATATCAGAACTTTTGTATGTTGAAGGTGCGATCGTCACTAGTTTTTTGCCTCGTTAAGAGGTGTTTTTATTTGATTAAGAAATGAGGAGTGAAAGTCTAGTTTAGAAAGTTTAGCCTTTAGGGCAGAGTGACAAACCTTGTCAAAATCTGTGTAAATCGTGTCCATCTGTGGGTGATCCTCAAATGCATGTACACAGTGACTCGTAAAAATAGCCAAGTTGGTCGTCGTAGATCGACCAGGCATAAAGCAATGTTGGTTAGGTTCTTTATAGGACCTTATAAAGAAAGATAATTTTTTGAAAATTATTCTTTCGAACAATTTAGCAATGTTGCTATGGTTTTGTCAATAAATGGATATAATACAATTAAGTATTAAGCAGACCACCTTCCAATGAATAAATAGTAATGCAGATTTAGACTGTATGAATATCGAGAGAGCAAAAGAACGACGAAAAGATAAGAAGAAGAAGCACGATTGTCTCGTTACTTTTAGCGGTTTCCTTGAGACATCGGAATGTGCGTCTACTTCTCGTACACATGCATTCATGCAGACATGAATGTATGCGTGTACATCCATGTGACTTTTGTACATTTGAACATTCAAATTCCGTCGCCCAGAGGCAGGAATGTTTTAACAGCTACCTATGCAGATGACACTGCATTTCTGGCGACAAGTGCTCTGCGAAGAGAGGCGACAGATATGGTGCAGGACATGTTAAATGAGTTTGAGGCCTGGGCGTCGAGGTGGAACATCGCAGTTAATCCTGCCAAGTCTCAGCATGCCACCTTTTCATTGAACAGGCTGAACACTTATCGCCTAACCTTAGACGGGACTCCAATAAAGCACTCGGACACGGTTAAGTACCTTGGGCTTACTATGGACAGGCGGCTTACCTGGAAGCAGCACATTGTGGCAACCTGTGCTTCAGTAAGGCAAAAAGCGGGGAAAATGAGATGGCTTCTTCGTCCGGGCAGTGGACTATCGATCACGGCAAAAACCCGGCTCTTTAAAGCAACCACACAAACAGACTTGCCCTCACACTTTCCGGACCTATGAACAGAAGAAGACTAAAAAGATTGCACCCATCAGACAATTGGATACTTGGACGGCACGCTTGTGGGAAACTCATTCCAGACTTTGACGCCTAGACTGCAACACTGCTAAACTTTTGTAACCAATCTTTTTATTCACTACTTTTTGTTAATTTTTTTTTCATGGGTGAAAGTGAATTGAGTTTCACATAACACTCTCCAATAAACATTTGTTATGCATATCGAAAAAAAAACAAAAAAAAAAACATTCAAATTCCAACACGCCACCTCAAAAGTTACATTGATTACACTAGTTTACAGCCAAACTGCTTCAAGGCAATTGATGGCAAATTCTGTTAGTGTTCGACCCCCAAATCACGAAAATACCACTAATTTTTTTTTCGATGGCACAGTTTTTTTTTTAAGATTTTTTAAAGTTTAAAATGTTAAATATCGGACTTTTTTCGAATTTCTTCCTATATCTCGGCAAATATCCACCCAATTGGGCCAGTTTTTGTTTCATTATAAAGTCGATAGATCAGAGCTTAACTTTGCCATACAGATCAATATGATTGGATAAGTAATGGCAGCGCAGCAGCTCGACAAAGATGAAAAATGTGTTTTTTGGTCCTCTGTAGGTCGGCTGTATGTATCGTAAAAACTCGAAATAAATCCGTTGAAAAATTATAATGGGTACAAACTTAAAGTTTACATCCCACCTGACAAAACAAGCCGAGTATGGCCCAAATTCATAAAAAATTGGATTTGAATAAATCATTCTTATGAAATAACCATACTTTCAAAAAAAGCATGCTTTTTTTAATAAGTACTGCAGTATCAAAAAACGAAAATAAGACTACGAATAAAAAAAGAGGATTGTGCTTGTGATTGTGTGTGATAATGAATAAAATTAAGGTGTTATGATCCTTTTTAAGGACCTGTGTGGTTTTCGGGCTTTTCGCCGACTAGCTCAAGTCTGGGCCGTGAGTCCCCGAACCCTGCCCACCGCACACATAACAATAAACATAACGCTGATCCTCTAACAGAAAATCAACGTTATACAACACAGTGAACTGCACGTCTACATTCAAATTTAAATTCAAAACAAAAAAAAACCGCTCGCAACATATTTGTTTGGCTTCAACGGATTTGGTCTCCCGGTGTATTGGAGACCGTGCATTACCCTCCCGACCTTGCAGCCTGCTTGCAACATATTCTTTTGCAGCTGCCCCTGACTAATTCACACACAATTCACTTACACATTACCCGGTTTACCTTTCCCCCACATAAAAATTCACTACTCCATATTCATCTTAATTTATTAGACAATAATTTCCATGTAATCGTTTTCGCTTTTATATGTATATGTATAGACTAGTTTTGCATGCTGTAATTGTTTCCTTTTCTTTACATTATTGTGGGTCCTCTTTATTATTTGTAAATTTTTGCAATCTAACCTACCCGTAAGAGCTCTCAAGGGGGGGTTGCGGGGGACACTAGCAATGGATTTACATATATATTGACATAAATTACACTCACACAAAACTGCACTAACATACACTTGAAAATAATTTTAAAACAAATTGAAAATTTGTATAAATATATGAGTAGGTAAATGTTTGAATAAATAAATAAATAAAGGCAAAAATTATGGAATAAATAAATAAATAAAGGCCGAAATAATAAATAAATTAATAAATAAAGGCCAAAATATGGAATAAATAAATAAATACACAAATAAAAAAATAAAACAATTATAAAAATTCTTAAAAATTATAAAAAAAAATGACTGAAGCCTCTAGGCTCCCGGTGCCGCCACTTGGGAGGCGTGTCGGTCTTCCGCGATGAAAAAACTACCAACTCCGGCTTATGCAACCGTCTCGCAAAAAAACTGAGTGCCAGGTTATGGTCACTCCTCGTGGGACTACCGTCTGGACTCCCAATAAAAAAACTGAGCCAGGTCAGCCGTCGTGACCTGGCTAATCTCTTCAAGATTTCACTGGGTCTGGTCGAGCCTAGAAGGAAAAGCCAATAAGCACGGCCTCACTCCTGGACGTCGACCACTCACCTCAAGGGGTTTCTCGTTCCTGCTTCCCAGCTATTTTCCGGATCTTTAGTGTCAGCAAAATTAATTAAATTTATTTAAATATCACTGGCGCGCTGCTGCCACGATGTCGTTGCACGAAGATTTAAAATTACGTGGAAACACTTATTTAAACTTCAAAAAAAAAACTGTGCAGCGCAGCAGCCAAAACGCCCTTCACCGACTTTCAACTTTTCTGATCTGTCGCTCTCTTTCTCTTCGCCCAGCCATGGAGTCAGAACTCCGTTGTTTCAAATTCAAAAAATTCCGGGTCGTTGACCCGGGTGACCATCATTCTACGCCCCATGGCTAGGTTGGCAGGTCTACCGGCACTGCTTGCCGCTTGCTAAAAATAAGTTGGCAGGACCTAACCGACAGCTGGGTAACCTATCGATACCTAAAGGTGGCCACAACAACCACACTGACAAGAATTAAACTCGTAAACATTGAATTGGCAGTGAAAAACTGGCCTAAAAGTAAATAAAGACTAAACCAGATGCTGATGGATGTCCACACAGGGCCTTACTGGATACCTAAAGAAGCGCCCAACGAGGGAAACCGCCCACGAACCTGACTGGGATCGACGCACATCCGTTTGGCCGCTTGCCATGGAGGAAAAGTTTTACTTATTTCATACATATGTTCTTCAAGAATCCTGCGTGAGCTGCAGAACAATGCACCCTAATGGTTTCAGATTTATATTTATCTTCTCTTTCAGATTTCATCGATGGCTAAAATCTCCTTCCTATCCTTTCGTGTGCCTTGGTCTCCTTTGTCACTGCTTTAGGTCCTTTGCATGTAGCACTCCTCCCGACTTTCCATTCATGTCCTCAACTTCGTACATATTGTTTCCGATCGGTCTACGGATCCTACACTTCAGAAACTTCCGAGCAAATTTTGCGTTGAAATTCTTGCTAAAATCGCTCAAAACAAAGTTTCTTCGGAAGACCTCTTGTCCTGGCTTGAACTTTACCTCTCGCGTCCTCCGGTTAAAGTATCGTGCGCTAGACTCGTGTGCTTTATGCAAGTTTTCGCGGATCGTGTCTCTTAGCAATGCAAATCTATCTTCCTGACGTAGGTTCCTTATCTCACTGTCCTCCAACGACTGCAGCTTCCTTGCCAGTTGATAATCGGCCCCACTTGTATACATGTGCTGTCCAAACAGTGCGAAATACGGTGAAACCCCTGTAGACTGATGGATCGCGCTTCTCAGAGCTGCTTCGATCTCCGGCAGGAACAAATCCCAGTCGCGATGATCCTCCTCCAAGTATGCTCGAATCGCGTTAAGCACGGACTGATTCACTCTTTCCGCAGCGTTTGACAAAGGAGAATAAATCGCTGTTCTCGTGTGTCTGATTTGGTAGCTCTGGGTCATTTCCACAAACTTCTTCGCCACGAATTGCTTGCCATTATCTGAATGGATTACCTCAGGGACTCCAAATGTGTTGAAAACTTCCTTAGTCAGGAATTTAATTACCGCAGCAGTCGTGGCCTCCTTCATTGCCTTCAAAAACACAAACTTCGAGAAATGATCCACTACTACAAAGATATAGGCGTGCCCACCCTTTGACCTGGGGTATTTTCCCAGAAAATCTATATAAATTTTCTGGAACGGGCGATACGTAACCGTTTCCTCTCCAATGCCAGGTCGTGGTCCCTTATTAGTGGATTTCGTCTCCGCGCATACCTTACAATCCCTCACAAACTTGCGGACTTGAGCCACCATTCCGGGCCAATAAAATCGCTGCCTCAGGAAATTTAAAGTTTTCGCTATCCCTCCGTGAGCTTTTGTATGAGGCGAATGTGCTTGCTCGATCATCATTGGAGTCAATGAGCTCGGCACCCATAGCTTCCAGCTATGCTCTTCGAGCTCGGGACTGCCACACGCCTGATTCCGTTTAAATATGAAACCATCCACCACTTTTATATCCGGCAATTGCTCCTTGTTGGACTCCGTGTCTTTTCGTAACTCCACGTAGTCCTCCGATTCGAACTCAGTAGTCTCAAATCCCAGTAGCCACTCGTCATCCTGCTCAATTTCTTCAACCGTTCTCGACAGCGTATCCGCTACCACATTGTCAGAGCCTTTCCGATGGATGATTTCAAAATCAAACGCCTGCAACTTCAGCGACCATCTTGCCAGTCTGCCACTGAGATCCTTAAGTGACATCAGCCATTTTAGACTTGAGTGGTCAGTAATCACCGTGAACGGCATCATTTCGATGTAGGGTCTGAACCGTTTTATTGCTAACACCGCTGCGTAGAACTCCTTCTCCGTCACGCTATAGTTCCGCTGGCAAGAATTGAGCTTCTGGGAAAAGAAAGCTATTGGGCGTTCGCCTTCCTCATCCTCTTCTTGAAAGAGAACAGCTCCTACTCCATAATCCGATGCATCGCATTGGACGAAAAATCTCCTTCCAAAGTCCGGATGTCGCAAAACAGGTGCAGTCATAAGCGCTTCCTGTAGCTGCCTCATAGCTTCCTTGGCCTCTTTGGTCATCTCAAACTTTTTTCCCTTTTTAAGTGTATCTGTCAGCGGGGCTGCCATTTCTGCAAAGTTTTGGACGAACCTCCGATACCAACCGGCTGTTCCTAGGAATCTTCTCACCTCTTTTGCACTTCTGGGAATGGGCATGTTTTTGATAGCCTCTACCTTGCCAGGATCAGTTTTCAGAACCAATAACGAAACCCAAATACCGCAGCTCCTTGAAGCAGAAGTGCGACTTCTTGAGTCCTATGGTCAAACCCGCTTCTCTCAGGCACTGGGAAACTTCTCTCAGAGTGACCAAGTGCTCCTCAAACGTTGGAGACACTATTAACAAGTCATCCAGATACAGGAACACCTTTTCCCTTAGCTTTTGAGGTATTACCTTGTCCATCAGCCGACAAAGGCGCTGAGCGGCATTGGTGAGACCAAAAGGCATCACGACAAAGTGATACAGAGAGTATATCTCCGGCTGCTTTCTTCCATTTCGATTTGCCAGAAAGCATGCTTGAGGTCGACGCTAGATATAAATTTGGTCGTGTTTATCCTGCTCAAAATTCCCTCTATGTTCTGCTGCGGATATGCATCCTTGACGGTCCTCTGATTGAGCTTCCTAGCATCCAAACATAGGCGATTCTTTCCCGGCTTCCTTACTAGTGTAATTGTATTACTCCACGGACTGTCGCTCTCTTCTATGACCCCTAAGCGAAGCATCTCATCGATTTCCTCGTATATTAGCTGTTGGACTGCTGGAGAAACCGGATAGTGGCGATCCTTGACGGGCGTAGCGCCTGGCACCAGCTCTATGGCGTGCTTCATTTTCCCAGTTCGCCCCAGTCCATTCCCCTCAAACGACAAAAATGATTTCCTGACCTCATCCAGTTGCTGTTGTTGCTCTGCATTCAGATCATGCGGTTCTGGCTCAGCCTTTTCCTGCGGCTTCTCAACTTCTGAACCGGACAAGATCTCTTCGATTCCAAAAACTTCCGGTGCTACGTCGAAGCTTTTCCAAAAGTCCACTCCCAGATATAGTTCCTTCTCCAATTTAGGACACAGGAATAGTTCCATGTTCACTGTGGTATTCTTGAACGTGATGGGCACCATGATTCTTCCCAGAATATTCTGTGTAGATCCACTTGCTGTTCTCACTTTTGCGTGGAATGGTCTCCATGAGATTTTTAGCTTACTGACCAACTCTCTACATCCTTTTCCCAGTACACTCAGTGACGCTCCCGAGTCCAGCAATCCCCTCACCGCGCATCCCGCCACTTGGACTACCGCATATGGACGGGGATCTTTATTGCCGTTATCCTGTGATCCGATTGCCGTCACTGTTTGTTGTAGTTTCCGCCTGTCTTCTTTACGTCTTTTAAACCGCTCCCTGGCCTTCTTGACCCTCATCGTAATGACCCTCATCCCAGCCAGCTGATTCTCACCAAACAAACGATTCCGTACTTCTTTATATCGCCGTACTCTCTCCTGCAGGGACATATAAACCTTGTTCCTTGGATTTTCCTGGCCTGAATCGTTCGTTTCTGGAATCCTTTTTGCTATTCTCAGTTCGGTAGGCGTTTCTCTATCTCCGCGGACTCCCTCATGGAACGCTGATTGCCCGCTGACCCTGCGTTCCGAAAAGCGTTTCCCTGTTTACAATTGGGACATTGCGGAGTTAGTGTGTCTGCCAATCCACACTTGTAGCAGAACTGACTCACTTTCGCGACGCCGCACTGTTTGAAGAGGTGACCCGGCTTTTGACAGTTCCAACATATCAATGCTTTCTTGACCGCTCCCGTATAGACGGCTTCAATGGGATAATCTTGGTGTTCCACAGAGTCCTGGTTCCTTTGGTCCGGTGGCAAGTCTCGAATCTCGTCGACTCTTCCAATCCTAGTTTCTTGTCTTGGTCTAGGTACCGTAGAGACTCGGTCGTACCGCCTTCCATATTCTGGACTAAATGCCCTTTCCGCTTCCTTGCATTCTTCCAGCAAGTGCTCCAGCGTAAAGACTCGAACCGGATATACCCATTGCTTGACTGGCTCCGCTAGGTTCCTTTTTATAGTCCGAATTATCCAGTCCTGATCCACAGTATTGGACACTCTGGCTACCAATCGTCTTATCGCAGCAAAATAGTCGTCGAGTAACTCTCCGGGTCTCTGCTTCCGCTCGGCAATGTCCTGGATACGGTCATAGTCGCTCCGTTTGTCGCTGAAGCGACGCTCCATGGTCTGTCGCAACTCCACCCAAGACTTTGGCGGTCTGGTACGGATTAACAACCAGTACCATTCCGACGCATCCTCCGTTAACAGTCGATGGAAATCCCTCATTAGCTCCGGCCACGGCATTGCATATTGCTGCTGCAAATGCTCGACCCTAAAAAGGAAATCTTCGACATTCATGCCCACCCGATTGCCAGAGAAACTAAAGCCCCATTTGTACATCGGCGCATATTGACGATGAAAGTTTGCGGATCGTCCATCTGGTAATTCTGGCTGGATACCCCAGCACTGACCATACCTAAACGGAACTCCTGGATCGGCGCTTTGTGATCTGGCCTGGTTGCATTGTCCAAGTCCCGGATTGTTGTTGGAAACCTGAGCTGGCGCGAATCCGAGGTTTCTTGCGCAGTTTGGCCTTCCTTGTGGACGCATATGGGACAAAAGCGTGGAATTCTGCGCGACGTTTTGCCCAAAATTCTGCCAAGAGTTTCTCGCTGTATAGTCCTGACCATTCCTGTTGACTTCGTCGACCCTCTGCCCCTGATTCTGCCTTGATTGTACCTGGCCTGCCTCTACTCGTTCACCACCTGGTGGCCCGTTCTTCCTGTTGCTCTCCAAAGCCAGGTTTCCTTTGGAGTACCCCAGCGGAGCGCCTGAACCGTTTGACGACGTCGTTGAAGCTGCATCCTTAAGGTCTAACTTCTTTATCAAGTCCGCGAATCCGGCCCGCATGCATTGATCGATCCGGACATCCATGAGGTGTGTCATATCCACCCTTATCTGTTCCTGGGAGGCCTGGATCATACCCTGGAATTCTCTGCGACTTTGGGATCGGTGTGCTTCGGCGTTCTCCATGCTGTACTGCTCCTGGATAGGATCTAGCTGAACATGTGAAAAAGTCCCAAGCGGAGTGGCTGATGGGTCCAGATTCAGACTTCTTGGAACGCATCCCCTCTGTTGTAAACTCAATCGGCTCCCTTCTGTCCCTGGTATCAATCCTTCAGCTCCTTTCTCTGCCTGCTCTGAATTCTTTCCATCCGCCATATTCAACAGAAATTGACAAAAATTGTATACCCCAAAAATCGAATTATTCCGGATATAGAGAACGTAAGGTAAAAGCTAGTAATACTTCAAATAATTCGACGGATTTCCAATCAAATTCATTGTGTGGTGGAGGAAATAGGTTCCCCGGATTGTAAGTGACGTGTGTGTGATTACATATTCATTGTTGCCAAAATATGTTTTTGCGAGAATTAAAAAAAACAAAACATTGTTGCCTGGCTTCGTCAACTACCAAAATCATCAATTTTGATTGACGATTTGTAGTTAAGAAATGCCAGAAAACATATAACATACAACTAATTAATTTCTTTTCCTCCAGCCGCACACTGGGGCGCCTAGAACAAAAAGCCTGCCAAAATGGTTTTTTTTTTTTTAAGATTTTCCAAAATGTTGCAATGCAACTTTAAAAACAATTGAATTCTCTATACAAATCAAAAAGAATGAGTGATCTGTGATGAATGGTTCTCCCACTACAGATTTTTAAAGTTGATGTTTCGAAATATAATTTTAGCCAATAAGAAAAAAAAGTATTTTTACACATCTTTGAAATTTTTCTGAAAGCGCCCCAGGGCCTAACTTGTATATGTAACAATTGAAATTTTAAGAGCAACCAATTCTTAAAATGTTAAAAAAAAAATAAAAATTGTAGATACATAATAACTATTTTTTTTTAATTTTTTAAAAGTGGTCCAAAAAAATTGGGTTTTTTTTTATATTCTTGGACGTAAAGTAGTGTTACACCCTAGATCCCCGTTTAATTCTTTTTTTAAAAAAAAGTTTAGATATTTAACTACAAATTCTAAAAAAATTTGCCTGCCCTTTTGTGCCTCTTCTGAGAAAACCGCGGTTAAAGTTAGCAAGAAATGTTCGTAATTTGAATTGTCGTCAGCCCTGGTTTCTCCGCGCGCACTTACAGCATGAATATTCGACTATCTTTGACTGTTCTGACAGTAGCGATGAAGATGAAAATGAATAAAAAATTGAAATTATAATTTAAATTTGTTTTATTTTGTTGAAAATATAAATATAAACTGAATATGTTATCGAGATATAATCAAAAACGTGATTTATACCCATTTTTTTAAATTATGCAATATTTTCTTGATAGAAATTACAAGAATAAGAATTAGGAAATTACAAAGCAATTTTAAAAAAATCTAAACATTGACGTAAATTGATAGAAAATAACTTAATCCAAATTTACATACAAAATATGAAATAGAACCGATATATTCCCTTTTGTACTAAGCGTTTATATGGAAGCTATAAGATGTAGTTGACCGATTTGAGTAATTTTTTTTTTCAAAAATCAAGTTAAATTTAAAAAAAATATTGGGAAACTTATAACCCTATAAGTAATTTATTTATATTTTTTTTCTTAAAAAAACTATTTTTTTTTTCTTAAAAATTTTGTACAACAAAAAATTTGCACTAAAAAAATTCACTTTTTGATGTTTTTTTACATATTTAATTACTTTTAACAATACCCCATCATAGGATATTCGCTATAGGGCTTCGCTGATTTAAGGCAGACTTTTGGCTTTTTCGCCCCACTGTGAGCCGGACTCATCCTGTGTCGTCCAAGATGCCACTCACTACCCCATTGTCGACAGTCGAGGTCATCCTGAACTTTCATCTGATCGCTACAGAGGACTTTATCTATCGCCTCCGGTCGTCAGCTGCCACAGGATTTTTCGGAACTCTCAGAAAAGAAACAATCAGTTATAATTTAATTTTAATTTAAATAATCTTTTTCCCCCTTCTTAACCAATTTATTTATAAGTGTAGTAATATCCCTCTATAACAAGATGCAATGTATTTTTTTTTTTTTTTTTTTTTTTTTTTTTTAAATATGTAAATTTCCTAACCGTCCGTGCGTATGTATATGTTCTGATTACTGTCCTTTTGTCAACTTGCGCGTATTACCCAATCTTTATTTGTTTGTATAATGTCGCTGCTGACTTTCCCCCTTTTCGCCGATCGCGATGTGCCAGTCTTGATCCATCTGACTTAGTCGTCGGCTACTTCTTGTCTCTGTCTGATTAATTTATTCCTAATACTTATAATTTATCTTCTATATCTATACTTTATTATGGCTATATCACAGACTTATATCACATATGGTTTATGATTCTTTATATCACAGTTCGCAAGTCAACTCTTTTATCCATTTGAGTTGGCGTCGTCCTTGTGTTTTAAGAACATATACCTTAAATGATATAGGCTTGTCCGCCACTTAAACATTTTTGATTTTAGGGCCATCTATTAGAGAACAATCTCTCGAGCAACTGCTCCCCTCTAAATTCGACCCACTAACCAGAAATATCCTTCTCTCCTTGTGGAGATTAATGTGTTGCTATTCAAATTGGGCGCCATACTGTTATGATCCTTTTTAAGGACCTGTGTGGTTTTCGGGCTTTTCGCCGACTAGCTCAAGTCTGGGCCGTGAGTCCCCGAACCCTGCCCACCGCACACATAACAATAAACATAACGCTGATCCTCTAACAGAAAATCAACGTTATACAACACAGTGAACTGCACGTCTACATTCAAATTTAAATTCAAAACAAAAAAAAACCGCTCGCAACATATTTGTTTGGCTTCAACGGATTTGGTCTCCCGGTGTATTGGAGACCGTGCATTACCCTCCCGACCTTGCAGCCTGCTTGCAACATATTCTTTTGCAGCTGCCCCTGACTAATTCACACACAATTCACTTACACATTACCCGGTTTACCTTTCCCCCACATAAAAATTCACTACTCCATATTCATCTTAATTTATTAGACAATAATTTCCATGTAATCGTTTTCGCTTTTATATGTATATGTATAGACTAGTTTTGCATGCTGTAATTGTTTCCTTTTCTTTACATTATTGTGGGTCCTCTTTATTATTTGTAAATTTTTGCAATCTAACCTACCCGTAAGAGCTCTCAAGGGGGGGTTGCGGGGGACACTAGCAATGGATTTACATATATATTGACATAAATTACACTCACACAAAACTGCACTAACATACACTTGAAAATAATTTTAAAACAAATTGAAAATTTGTATAAATATATGAGTAGGTAAATGTTTGAATAAATAAATAAATAAAGGCAAAAATTATGGAATAAATAAATAAATAAAGGCCGAAATAATAAATAAATTAATAAATAAAGGCCAAAATATGGAATAAATAAATAAATACACAAATAAAAAAATAAAACAATTATAAAAATTCTTAAAAATTATAAAAAAAAATGACTGAAGCCTCTAGGCTCCCGGTGCCGCCACTTGGGAGGCGTGTCGGTCTTCCGCGATGAAAAAAACTACCAAGTCCGGCTTATGCAACCGTCTCGCAAAAAAAAACTGAGTGCCAGGTTATGGTCACTCCTCGTGGGACTACCGTCTGGACTCCCAATAAAAAAACTGAGCCAGGTCAGCCGTCGTGACCTGGCTAATCTCTTCAAGATTTCACTGGGTCTGGTCGAGCCTAGAAGGAAAAGCCAATAAGCACGGCCTCACTCCTGGACGTCGACCACTCACCTCAAGGGGTTTCTCGTTCCTGCTTCCCAGCTATTTTCCGAATCTTTAGTGTCAGCAAAATTAATTAAATTTATTTAAATATCACTGGCGCGCTGCTGCCACTGCGCAACCGACGATGTCGTTGCACGAAGATTTAAAATTACGTGGAAACACTTATTTAAACTTCAAAAAAAAAAACTGTGCAGCGCAGCAGCCAAAACGCCCTTCACCGACTTTCAACTTTTCTGATCTGTCGCTCTCTTTCTCTTCGCCCAGCCATGGAGTCAGAACTCCGTTGTTTCAAATTCAAAAAATTCCGGGTCGTTGACCCGGGTGACCATCATTCTACGCCCCATGGCTAGGTTGGCAGGTCTACCGGCACTGCTTGCCGCTTGCTAAAAATAAGTTGGCAGGACCTAACCGACAGCTGGGTAACCTATCGATACCTAAAGGTGGCCACAACAAAGGAATACAATTGCTTAAATGGTCCAGACACTTTTTGCAATGTGTGTGGTAAATTTATTATGAGCAATACATTTCGACCCTTTGACAGTGAGGTAGAAGATCGATATTTCCTCTACTTTCGCATTAAACCAAATCTTGAAGAGGCTTGGACACCGAGGAGAATCTGCGAATATTGCCGCTTGACATTACTTTCATTATTTCATAAGAATGATTTATTCAAATGGATATTACTTATTAAAAATACTCACAGTCATAACGCCAGCAATTTTATATTTTTAAAGGAATTTTTAAAAATTAAATTCATTTTTATAATTTTCTAGCTTTTAAATATCTGATTTAGCTATTTTTTGACCCGGCTGCCATCACCACTCATTTTTGTTTACATGTCGCCGCCTAGGATAAAACTAAAATTTGAACTTTGTCAACCGAAAAAAGATGAAAAATCCGAACTTTAAAAATCCACCATAAATCCAATTTTTTATGAATTTGGGCCATACTCGGCTTGTTTTGTCCGGTGGGATGTAAACTTTAAGTTTGTACCCATTATAATTTTTCAACGGATTTATTTCGAGTTTTTACGATACATACAGCCGACCTACAGAGGACCAAAAAACACATTTTTCATCTTTGTCGAGCTGATGCGCTGCCATTACTTATCCAATCATATTGATCTGTATGGCAAAGTTAAGCTCTGATCTATTGACTTTATAATGAAACAAAAACTGGCCCAATTGGGTGGATATTTGCCGAGATATAGGAAGAAATTCGAAAAAAGTCCGATATTTAACATTTTGAACTTTAAAAAATCTTTAAAAAAAAAACTGTGCCATCGAAAAAAAAACAAGAGAGAACGCTATAGTCGGGTTGGTGTCCCGACTATCTAATACCCGTCACTCGGCTAAAGGGAGTGCGAGGGAGATGGAGATATGTATAAACTTTGATCAGGCCTAACTTTTTAACGAATGATCCGATTTGAAAAATTTCTTCTACATTTCGATAGGTATAACTAAACACAATAGAATTGCATTTAAACTTATCCAAAATCTTTAAAAATGTGGGCGCCAGACACATTTAAGTATAGTTTGTGGGCGATTATGGGTGATTGTGGGCGTTAGAGGGGGCGTGGCGGTCGGCTGAAATAAACTTGCGCTGCGTAGGAAGCCCAAGAATATGTGTTGGTAATCCCAACTTTCTAGCTTTTGTAGTTTCCGAGATCACAGCGTTCATACAGACAGACAGACGGACAGACGGACAGACGGACAGACGGACAGACGGACATGGCTAGATCGACTCGGCTAGTGATCCTGATCAAGAATATATATACTTTATGGGGTCGGAAACGCTTCCTTCTAGCTGTTACATACTTTTGCACGAATACAATATACCCTTTTACTCTACGAGTAACGGGTATAATGAATGGTATTTTCGTGATTTGGGGGTCGAACACTAACAGAATTTGCCATCAATTGCTTTGGAGCTCTCCAAGAATATTATTTTGTAAACTAGTGTTATCACTTCAATTCTTGACATGAGTTTGTGCTTTAATTTTAATTTGTTTCTTCATTTCATTTTTCGTTTTCAATTCTGGGGATACATTAGATCCAGCATTTGCTGCAAGAGTTGGGGAAACCCAGTAAAACCCAACTAGATCCATTCAAAAAATTAACATAAGTAAAAGTTTAGACAAATGAAATTAAACAGGAATATAAACTTGATTCAATTATTTAAGATTAGTAAATATGAAAATTTAAATTAATTTCAAGGGCTTCATGAGATCCATACGAAAAATAAACAAGAAAATGAATTCAATTCAATTACTTAAGACTTAGTAAATAAGGTAATTCAAATTAATCACAAAAGACTTTATGAGATCCATTTCATGTTTGGCTTCTAAAGGTGATGAGTGTTCAGCAATATTTAAACGGCTCGTAGTTGGTTTATTCAGACAGTCCCAGCTGGCTTCTCAGGGAAATAAACCGTGCAGATGGTAATGGCTTCGTCAATATGTCGGCAAGTTGCAGATCTGTGGGAATATACTTTACACAAATTAGTTTCTTTTCAATTTGCTCTCTAGTAAAGTGATACTTAATATCTATGTGCTTTGTTCTCTTATGGCAAGTAGGATTGTTTGCAATACTTATACAACCTTGGTTGTCTTCAAAAATATCTATAGGACCACTTAATTCCAGATTAATCTCATTTATTAGTGATTTAGCCAAAGGCTTCTCTTACTCCTTCAAACAAGGCCATGTATCGCTCAGTAGATGAAGCAGCAACGACTTTGTTTCATGGTACTCAAGAAACAAACAATTTCAAACATTTTAAAAAGATACCCAGTGGTACTTCTTCTGTCAGTTTTATTTCCAGCCCAATCGGAATCTACCTATCCTGTAAGAATATTATTAAAATTAGCTACTTTCTTGAATCTAAGCTTGATATTAACAGTTCCCTTCAGATATCTAAGAACTCTTTTAAGGCATTGCCATAGTTCCTTATTGTTGTTGTTTGTATATCTGCTTAGAATACTTATTGAAGTACTTAAGTCGGGCCGTGTACATAACATAATGTACATCACGCAACCAATTAAATTTCTACACGGTGCATCACATAATTCTTCTGATTGCAAAGCTAAATAGTCTAACTTGCTTGGAAGGGGAGTATTAACTGAATTACAATCTTCCATATTAAATTTTCTTAAGACATTTTTAATATATGCTGATTGACTAAGACAAATCTCTCCATCAGTTCTATCAATTTTTATGCCAATAAAGTGTCTAATTTCGCGTAAATCGGTCATTTGAAACTTGTCATGAAGGTAAGATTTAAAATTGGACATTGTATCAGATTTGTTTGTAGCAATTACTACATCATCCACATATAACAAGATATATATATTTCTCGAAATATCTCCCTTATCCAAAATATAAATACACCGATCAACTCCTAAGTTTACAAATCCAACATCCTTCAACACACTTTCAAAAACTTCGAACCAACACCTAGCAGCTTGCTTGAGACCATATATAGCTTTATTAAGTTTACATACTTTATTCTCATGAGTGTGATTTAGGCCTTTTGGAATGCTCATGTAGATTTCATCCTTTAGAGTTCCGTTTAAAAATGCAGTTTTTACGTCCATATGATGAACCATTAAATCGTATTGATTTGAAAGTGCCAACAAAAATCTAAAACTGGAAATTCGTGCAACTGGTGCAAATGTCTCATCGTAATCAGTCATATATTCTTGAGTGAAGCCCCGCGCTACAAGTCTTGCTTTATACTTCACTAAGTTCCCAAATTCATCTTGTTTTATACTAAATACCCATCTGCAATCAACTATGTTTTTATTTTCTGGCTTATTCACTAAGGACCAAGTATTATTTTGAAAATGAGAATTTAGTTCATCTTGTATAGCTTTCTCCCAGAAAGATCTATCCTCACGAAACTTAATCTCATCAAAGGTATTAGGAATATCATTTAAGCATATTTGAGTATTCATGAGACATCTTTCTAAAAATCGATATGATAATTTGGGTTTACTTTTAATTCTTTCACTGCGTCTGATTTCATCATCATTTTTATTTTCTTTTAATTTATCACCAGTTTCAACAACTGGATCGGCATTCTCTAGACATGTGGAATTTTCATTGAGTTGTTCACTTAACTCAGAATCAACAGATTCATCATTTTCCACCAAAGGAAAATCCAACTCTTCATTTTCTCTACTTAAAGATTCAATATTTTGTTCAACAATATTACTTTGAACCTCAGAATCTTCTCCATGTAAAACTCTTGATTTTAACATGTTTATTTCATCCACCACAACATCTCTTGCTATCATAAATTTCCTCGATTCCTCATTCCACAATTTATAACCATTTGGTTCATATCCAACAAGTATAGCTTTTATTGACTTTTCGTCAAACTTTCTTTTTCGTACTTTATTTAAAGCATATACCGTCGAACCAAATATCTTAAGATATTTCAAGAGTGGCTTTTTGTTATGCCACATCTCAAATGGTGTTTTATTTATATTTTTCAATGCTCTACTTGGGGTTCTGTTAATTAAATAGGTTGCTGTTAAAACAGCCTCACCCCAAAAATGCTTATTGAGTTTAGCACAACTGATCATAGATCGAGCCTTTTCGGTGATTGTTCGAATCATCCGTTCTGATACACCATTCAATTGTGGAGTATGAGGAACCGTTAAATGATAGCTGATGCCTTTTTCGACACAGAAATCACGCATTTCGTTTGAAAGATATTCCCTTCCATTATCGATATATAAATTAACAATTTTTAAATTGAAGTGAGCCTCGCTCTTCGCTACAAAGTCTTTGAAAACGAAAAACACATCCGACTTATAAGTAATTAAATAGGTTACACAGTAATGTGTATACTGGTCAATAAAAACTACATAGTAGTTCTTATTATCAATGGTAGAGGGTGTTATTGGACCACAGACATCGGAATGGACAACAAATAATGGTCGTGTAATATTTTCTTTATTCTTAAATTTTTGAAACTTTAATCTAGATTGCTTGCCATTTATACAAGCCTCGCATAATTCATGGTTTAAATCAATATTTTTTAAAATATTAGTATCTTCAAAAAGACTACTTCGTTTTATTTCTAAAAATTTTCCTACACTTATGTGGCCTAATCTTTCATGCCATAATCGATACTCAGCACTATTAGAAATTTTAGACGTAAATATTTTACTGTTCAATTGAAATTTGATAATAGGTACATTCGACTCACATATTCCATTAAAGACCAGTTTACCATTTTTAGATACTTTTACACCTCCAGGGTTAAATTCGATGGTCATGCCTGCATCCTGCATCTTCTTTACCGATAGTAAGTTGTGTGGAATATCCTTACAATACAAAACGTTTTGCAAGGTGATTTGGTTTCCGCAGCTGTTAAGATTGACCACTCCTTTGGCTGTAGCGTAGATAAACTCTCCGCGTTTGGCAATCTCGATGGCCACATTTGATTGCAAACGCTCGTATTCGGAGAACAGTGCTGTGTCATTTATAAGGTGGTCCGATGCACCTGAGTCTAGGATAAACTCAGCCTCGCTTGCCATTGAACTGGAAGTTGCATTTCTCAACATGAAGGCAAAACTACGCTCTGGTTGGCTTGTTGCTGCTGTTGCCATCTGAGCCTGCCCATCTTTCCTTTTGTTTTCACTAAAGTTCTGATTCGGTTGCCTTTTCAAAAGGAAACAATCTTTCTTTAAATGACCTCGCTTACCGCAATGAAAACATTTTGGCTTCGGTTTGAAATTTGGCTTAAACGAATTCTTGTTGAACTTCTGCATTGCATTGCTTTTAAATTTTGTATCTTTGAACTCCCTTTTACCTACTGCTTGCAAGACTTTAACACTCGTATCCTTACTAATATTCCTAAGCTTAATCTCTTGGTCAAGAAGTCGTGTTTTTACAAAAGCTAAAGTCAAGTTACTTTCTGATAGAGTCTCTATTGCGGTTATAACTCCATCATAACTGGGTGGAAGAGTTAGGAGTAAATGGGAAATTTTATCCATGTCATCTAACTTTGCTCCTGACGCGATAAGTTCAGTAATTAGGTCATCGAAGAAATTAAAATGATTGAGGAGTGAAGTGTCACCTTTTAATTTCATGGCTAAAAGCTTCTTTCGCAGAGATAGTTGCGATGCCAAGCTTCTCCTTTCGTAAATTGCATCTAAATTTGCAAAAATCTGCTTAGCAGTGCTTTCACTGTTAGCGTAAGATAAGAAAGCATCACTTAAATATTCAATTATTAAGCTTTTTGCATTTCGTTCTGCCTTTTTTATCTCATCGGTCACTTCTGCATGAGTTTCATCAATAACCCTCAAAAGATCGTGCTCCTCTAACAGCGCTCTCACTCTAAACTTCCATATTGAATATTTTTCTCCATCAAACGGTTTGATATTCCTTTTCCCTTTATCCATTGTATGGTTCTCTATAAAAAAAAAAGTACCACAACAACTACCTGGCAACTCTCCTTAGCAACACCTAACAGCAACCTTCCACAGCAATAATTCCGCAACAACAACTTTTCAAAGTAATATTTAGCAACAGCGGCCAGCAACTTTCAACAGCATTAACGTCGCTCAACACTGTCCTGCAACAATGTCTTTCAGCAGCAGCACTGTCTGGCAACACTGTCCCGTCGCAACGTGGAGATTTGCGGCCAATTTGTCGAAGCGTTTATGTGTGTGTATGTGTTCTCGGCGAATTCGTAAAAGTTCTTGATAGATCACGGCGAATTGGTGATATGTATGTAGCTTCTTCCTGGAAATATAAAATTGTTTTGCAGCGAAAGTCTAGCCTTGGGGAATCATCAAAATAACTGATTGCTTCAGAAATGTCCTCATACGAGATGTCCAGACTTCCAATGTTACAAATTTCTGGATTAGAATTTTAAGTTTCCTGATCATACCAATCATTGGAAGGTTCAATGTTTGGGGAAAAGCACGCAGCAAACAAATTGGCGATATCGGCCTCAGTGGAAGCAGCAACATGACCATAAGACATAGTTGAAGGTATAGACGAATAAGAATTCTTAGAATTAACAAAGCGCCTTAGGGTTGGCCTTCAAATGTATTGGTTATATAGAAATTTATTGAGAAACTCAAACTCACGTTTATGTTGCCTGTATCTCTCACCATCTACTGGACTATGTGTTTTAGAAAATTTCTTGTAATATTTGTTCCTGAGGTTTTTGTATTTTTGCAGTCCCTTCGTATACCAAGGAAGCCTGTAGGAACCCCGTTGTAATGGTCGGGTCTGGGTACAGTCAGTGTTTTTCTCTCCTATACTTATGGTTTTGGAGAAGAAAATAATTTTAGAAATAATTAATTATAATTAAATCATTGATTAGTATCAACCCATCTCAGCTTAATTAGTGTTAATGAACCCTACAAGGTAAATATTCGCGATTATTTTTGAACAAAAAACAAGTGGAATCCTAACCTAACCTTTTTAAATAGAGGACAGACACATTTTAGCTAACAGCAACAGCTGGCTAAAACCCTTCTATAGGATCCCATCAAACTCTTCTAGTGGCAGAACCAGAAATTTTCGAGTTAGTGATTTTCTTTTTTGATTATCACAGGCACCCCCATCTAATAAACCTGTCCCCTTTTACTATCACCGCAGTCTTTGTATGGTCTCCCTGAAGTTGTCCCCAAAAGAAGCTCTGTCTTCGGGATCGGCGAACAGCGTAAGCAGGCAGAAAACTACATATATCAATATCCACGTGCGGTAAAGCTTGCCCCCGCACCTGCCCCCTCACCTGGCTCAACTGGCTTACTGTCGTCAAACATCTTCACGTGCATACCTCAGACCTCATAAAGAATATTAAACAAAATCATGTAACCCGTTTGCGAAAACAGTTCACAAAGATCAAGTAAAACAGTCATGCCGTTCTTAGATAACGACCTTGAATTTCAGTAATGTTTGTTGTGATTCTGATCTTTATGCACCGTTGTCTTTGCCTTGGCTGATTAGACCATTGATTTTGCTATTTGTTTATATTACCATTGCTATGCACATAAATCCACATTTATTTCAGCGGGTGTTGTTATGAGAATTTTGATTGATTTTAGAGGAATTGTAAATTAAAATAAAGTGAAGTCGACAACAATGAAAATGAATTAGTATCTATTTGAAAAAGAATTAAACCTAAATATATTCCCTACTGAATTAAGTGTCTTGCATACAAATTAGAAAAGGATAAATGAATAATCATTGGAAAATGAATTAACCCGAAAATTCTTCCTGTATATTAAAATAAGTCCCACCTTCGTCAACGAAGCAAATAGGAAGTTATTTACCTTGAAGTTGTTTCTTATTTTTAACACCGTTACTGAGGAATAATTAAATAATGTACATGCATTGCAATATGAATTGCTAAGCGTTTTAAAAGACCGTTTAAAGGGTCCCGCAGCCGCCGATTGTCTCTAAACACTCAAATTATTGTCCAGCAACATCTACACGCAACACGCTACACCGTACCCTCGAACGAACTATGCTGTCAAGGGTATTTCTAATAGCTAAAAGAAAGGTTTTATAATTAGTGTCAATGCAAGGGTTCGATAGTAAGGCACACCAATTCAGGAATAGCAGGCAATCCCTTAGGGAACTCAAGCTAGAGGGATAAAATATGTATCTAGGATTAGAATCCATAAATGGTAGAAAGCTATAAAATATTGGTAAATTGCTATAGTTTAGTTTTTAGTTTTAGTTTTTCTATACATGAATTCTTTAAAACTCTAACTCTAACAAATTCTCTCCTTGCCTGTTGAGATGCACTAATTTTAATGTTCGTGCCATGCATTTTCGTACCATATTTCCGTTCCTGGACCGTGCTCTCAGGACAAATTATGGTCGCAATGAGCCATTAATAAGGGCTCTTAGAATGTTTAATTCCCTGCCTATGTGAGGAACCATAAGACGGCCCTCACAATTGCCGACTAATTTTTGTAGACATGTAGGATTTTTTTGTAGACATGTAGGATTTTTTTTGTAGCCATGTAAGAAGAGTTTAATATTAGTTTAGCCTTTTAATAGCCAATCTAGCCAACACCGCCCAAACCATCGAACCAGCAACCGCCACTTCGAACATCAACGCGCTCTCTTCAAGCACACCCATCGCAACTTCGAAGTCTAAACCATCGAACACCTGAGCACAGCATCCACACCAGTGCTGCCAACAAAAAAAGGACAGAAGTTGAATAAAACCCAAAAACAACCAAGTACAATATTTTTAAAAATACGGAACACTTGATATATTAACATCAGAAAAACCCTAAGTAAAAATAATAAATGAACCAAAGTGCTTTGCATTAAAAACTATTTCGCCTGTTGTGTTTTGTGTGTGTGATTTTAGGATGGGAAATTAAATTCGTGTTTCTTTTCCCCATCTAGGAAAACCCCCTTCCCGCCGATCGTGGCCGAGCCGTGTGATGGCCAAGCATTACGACGGAGTCTTGCACTCGATTGTCGGATCCGAAGCTATCACCGGTCCTGGGGCACGCAGTGGCCGTGGATTACGACGGAGCTACGCTCGTTTGTCGGGTCCAAGGGCAATGCGGATCCCGGAGCGTGTGGAGGGTGGAGCTTTCGACGGAGTCCTGTACTCGGATTGTCGAAGTCTAAACCGGCTGCAGGTTTCGGCCCATGGTCGGCATCACTGGGTGACAACACCCCAAACCTCTTCCCCCCCCCCCCTTTTTCTTTTCCTGCTCCTGCCGATCAGGATCGGACCGCGTGGTGGCCAAGGAGTGCGACGGAGCCACGCTCGATTGTCGGCTCCAAGGGCCATTGCGGGTCCCGATGTGCGTGGCGGGTAGGGATTACGACGCAGCTTGGCTCGATTTGTCGGATCCAAACCCGGCCAGTTCCGGCCACAGGGTCTGTATAGGGTTGTCTTTATCTCGCCCCTCCCTGAAGTCCTTGAACTTAAATAAATTTATTGTAAGTGACCCTGGGAGCCCTGAGCAACCTATCCCAGCCCGAGAACTTCCTTACACCTACAAGCATTAGATTCAGCTGGGGGCCAAGAAGGAATTGTTAAGGCAAACCCTTATTACTTATCATTATCCAAACCTTTATCCATTGGCGATAGATATAAATAAATAAATAAATAAAGACAAATAAAATATTTGATTTTTTGTTAATTTCTCGATAAAGTAGCGGGATTTTTCAAAAGCCGTAAAACAACATAAGTTTTTAAAAATTTAGTGAACGTGGAGTTTTTAATGATCGTCATTCTGGACGGAATGCTCGTCTATCATTTGGCAGGCGGAAAAACCCAAAACAAATAATTGTAATAGACCCCTATTAGAGTATACTTTGCGGCAGCCAGGGGTAATCTTAGCTTAGCTTTTGAGTATCAGCTGCACTGTTCAGCGCTGGCAAGTTGGTGCACTATTTCCATGACGTTCTATGAAATAAAAGCTTGAGTGTCTGGAAATTTTCGATTGCAAAGATTTAAAGCAGAACAGCGAGTCGATTGACTACCCATCGTGACAGACCCCTCAAGATTAGGAACTCCTATAACTCTATGCAGCCTTCTAAAATAAATATATATTAAGAGTGGTTGCGGAACTTAATACTTGTAGAACCCGACCATCACTGAATCCAAATCAACGTTTGCCCTTATAATCTTTATCAGTGTACCTGAAAAATTAGATTCCACAGCTAACCACAACACCGTCTCATCACTATCACGCTGGAAGGCCTTTCAACGCTGGAAGTTTAACAAAGTGAGTCATACTTATGTGCTAGAGCTTGAAAATGATCGATATTTGGCAGTATCGATATTTTCGATACTTTATCGTTATCGTATCGATAATATCGATGTTTTAAAAGACAAATTAAAAAAATTTTATAATTTTGTTAATAAATACGTGTTATTAACAGAATTATAAAATTATATAGTATAGTATAATAGTATTATTAGAAAAAAACGCTGAAATCATTGAGTTGAATTGCGTCACCGATCTCTAGAAAGACATTCTTAGTCAAAAATATGACTTCACGATTTCTTAGGAATTTTTTTTTTAATAACCAATGAGGATATTCTTATATAACATAATATAACAAACCTTTGTTACATATAAATTTTTGGTACCAAGAAGAACACATTCCTCCTCTTCTGAAGAATTTCCGGTTGATTTTTTTTTCGAGCTTTGGTCCAAATCGCTCTAACGATCTTCGCGGTTCTTGTGTTTTCCATTTTATGTCATAACCTGTGTTCAATTTCGCTTACTTTTAAGTATTTCATTTCATTTATGGTACCAAAGAAGAATAAAATACCAAGAACTCGCGGTACTTTTATGGTAATTTTCCCTACTTTGAGTGATTTTCTATTTAAAGTTATTTTGGTCTTTAAAATTAAAGAGGTAATTCTGTTTGTTTCTCTTTAATAAAACGTCAGAAAAACATCGATGTATTAAATAAACATCGATGTTTGAAAAATATCAAAAGTTTCGATAATACCGATCAAATAAAAACACCTCTTAACGATGTAAAAAACTAGTGACGATCGCACCTTCAACACACAAAAGTTCTGATATCAACATTTGTGACGAAAAATTATTACACTCGTCATTAAATAGACTTTCTAATATTTTCTCATTCGGCCCGCCCTAGCAAACTATTCCAGCCTTTTTCCCTTCACAGGCATTTTCTATTGCAGCGTGTCGAAGAAGTTATGGCTTTCCGAATTTTAGCTATTTATAGCTGTTTTCTAGCTAAACTAGCGGGTTTTTCCAAAAGTGGTAGAACAAAAGTTTTTTATATCGATGTGATGAACGTCATATCAAATTTTCAGAACTTAAAAAACATGTTTTGGACAAACTGACTAGCGGACAAACTGACAAACAGAATTAAATTTTCAATTTGGGAAGAAGAAGAAAATCTTCTTTTGGCTATAACGGGTATTTTCAATAGGAACACAACTAACACATTGCGAGGGGCCAATTATCCCCACCGGCCCCAACGGATCCAAATTTCTAAATTTTCACTTTTACACTTTCACCGCTCTCTCTCCCAAACCAATTGATTTTATTGAGGTCTTGGTATGAAATCCTTTAAGTTTTAGCAATACCTATAATTTGGTGTATTACTCATTACGACCGGACTATTTTCAATTTTGCGGCTATATAATAGTAGTCGCCTTCGCACACTCTCTTTGTGCGCTTCGTCACTACATGGACTGCCGTCCATAGTGATACTGACATCGATAATTTTCAAGCTCTATTATGCGCTCTTCCATACCTAATGTGTGATCTATTTTTTAAGCCGATCCAATCTCTCGAGTCTTTTGCGTTGTTTAAGCCCCGATCGGGATGCTTTTTATACCCGTTACTCGCAGAGTAAAAGGGTATGTTGTATTCGTGCAAAAGTATGTAACAGCTAGAAGGAAGCGTTTCCGACCCCATAAAGTATATATATTCTTGATCAGGATCACTAGCCGAGTCGATCTAGCCATGTCCGTCTGTCCGTCTGTCTGTCTGTATGAACGCTGTGATCTCGGAAACTACAAAAGCTAGAAAGTTGGGATTACCAACACATATTCTTGGGCTTCCTACGCAGCGCAAGTTTATTTCAGCCGAGCGCCACGCCCCCTCTAACGCCCACAATCACCAATAATCGCCCACAGACGATACTAAAATGTGTCTGGCGCCCACATTTTTTAAGATTTTGGATAAGTATAAATGCCATTTTGTTGTGTTTAGTTATACCTATCGAAATGTAGAAAAAAATTTTCAAATCAGACCATTCGTTAAAAAGTTATACCTGTTCATAGTTTTCTATCGCCGTCTCTTTCGCACTTCCTTTAGCTGAGTGACGGGTATCAGATAGCCGGGACACCCACCCGGCTATAGCGTTTTCTCTTGTTAGTGTTATGTTTTGCATATACATACTGAGAGCTTGATGGCCGCTTGTAACTCATTAAGATTATGGACTAGCAATTATTATACCCCCAAATTAAATAAATACAAGAAGCAAAGTAAATAAATAAATAAAATGCTCTCAGTTCCACAACGAGTAATAGCTTTTCGGAAAGGTGCATCTATTGCCTTTGGTTTTTGAGATCTGTTAGGTTTTTTAAAAGAAGTGCCGAAAATCTGGATTTTCGCAAATATCTTCAGAACGCTTCTTTGGAACATTTTTTTAATTTGTTCAGCGTGATCAGCAACTCAAAACCAATCAAAAAAAATTGGTCTCAAGGCTAATCTTTTTTTGCTGTAAGCTAGTGTAATTGGTTATACATTAAACGTAAGAATGTTGCCGATAAACAAATAATAAAATCTAATTCGGAATAAACGACGAACGAAATAATTTGTAGATCCGTAAGAAAAGTTGTAAAATTTTCCGGTCTATGAATACACCGACGAAGTAGACACAAATGAATATAATGGAATCGTAGCTCCTTGGAAAACAACGTTAAGCCAACAAACCCCATTGTAATTAAAAATTTATAATACGATGAAAATCATGAACTGCTAAAGGTGTATTGTTTCCTGAATTGACATGGAAACTTAAATTAAAAGACGTAATTATCTCTAGGGTATCTTGTTACGTGGGCATATTAGTGCCCCAGTCCTGAGAAGGACTTGGGCCGAGGGAAAGACATCCGATGTTCAGGCACCAATTTTGCCGGTATAAGCTCGCCGGATGGGGTGGGTTCTTGGTAAGTCTTTCTACTCTCCAACGTTGCGAGAATAAATATTAAAGATGCCTGAAAAATAGTAAAAGTCGTAAAGTCCGTCGGTCATCAGTCTACATTGCCCCACAAGCTTAGCTTTCGCTTGATCGTATCACGATCGGGCAATGTTTCGGCCGCACAATACGATCCCCAATTGTCAAGGTTGTTCGTCAAATGTTATGTCATTATTCTTAACCGACTCCACTTATCGCGTCAGCAACCCCTTATAAAAACTTAGCAATTCATGATTTTAAATTCGTTTTTACATTATAATTTTATTGAATAAAATATTGGGTAGTGCCATTTATGAATATTATTATTATTGGGAATACATATGATTTAATTGTAATTGACCGACAAAGTTTGTTAACGGAGAGTATCGAATTTATCACCCGTACAGGGTGCACACGTCAGCAAATTGCTGACTATTCACGACTACAAACGTCGCTCTGAGGGCTCTTGTGATTGTTCATACAAACACAAGGCTGATACTCGCCGCTGAAATATCAATGTTTATTTTATTATAAAAGTAAAAGAAAAAGTCTACTGATTAATAATAAAATATTATAATGCCTTGAAGAGGCCTAAGTTGGGTGATTTACGTTAGATAATTAAATCAAAGGCATCGTATATATATATATATATATATATATAGTGGATAAAGGAACCCTGTTCCAACAAACTTACCCCTTTAAGTCGTGGGCGATGAGATTTCGACGCGCTGGATTCTGGGCTTTTGAAGACATTATATATACGTGCAGACATTAACATAACAAAACACACACAAAAAAATATGGGTTCTTATCCCACGGCGGCACACGTCTGATCTGATAGGTAGCGGGCAGCGGCGTCTCCGATGTCTTGCTTACTACGCTTGGTATCGTTGTTGTTTCACTTGCATTCATAAATGCCTGAGTTCACAAATTGTTTATGTTTTCTTCACTTCACTTTTGTTTGCAATTAATGCATTTATGGTCTTTGCTTTTGCACTGTTTATTGTTTAGGGTTTGGGCTTTCTTTTGCACATTCACTTTGATTAGGCTTGGCGGCATATCACCTGCTCGAGGGCGTGCTTCTGGTCCCGGCGTCCTTGTACAGATCGCTTGAACATCTTGACCACTTTCAGGATGGCCACGAAAACAAATATACCGACAACGATCTTAAGGTTCTGGTTCACGTCCTGAATGTCGTCCTTGTGATCGATTATTTTTCTGTGTTGATCACATTGGCCGTGCCGTGGTCCACTTTGGAATTGGTTCCACCCATGGTGTAGTCCTTGCTGGTTAATAAATTCGAAAATAGATGCTCGCCCTTCGGAGCTAGGATGTAGCAAGACTTCACTCAGTGAAATCGTGGGCAGCACGGAAAGATTTCTCCCAGGATATGTTCGCTGACATCAATCGTACCACTGTCTTACTAGTATTCGGACGTGTTTTTCGACGCTCCTCCTTCACATCGTGATTTTCCTGTGAAAACCTATTCCGTTCTGCTCAGATTTTGAACATTTTGTCAGTTACCCTGCATTCTTGTTTAATACTAGCTATTTGGTTAATCTAAATGAACAGTGACTTTACTATTTGCAAAAATTAATTTGTAAACAAAATATTTTTGCTACTGCTCTGTTTTGCCAGCGTTACCACAAAACCCATAGTTTGTGTTGTTGTTGTAACTACTCTCTCTCTGTGTCTGTCGCGAACATCCACGAGAACCTACTCTGTGTTGCCAGCGGTACCGCTAAGCCTATAGTTTGTGTTGTTGCGTTGTAACCACTCTCTCTGTGTTTACGCGAACATTTAAACGAACTTGCAATCGGTGCATTTCGCTTTGTGCGGTTTCTTCAGCGTTTATCTGACCGCTCTCTGCCCGACTCCCGCGCTGCTATTCGACCGCTATATCCAACGCTCTTTGCTCTGCCCTGTTGGTCTGGTCTGCCGTGCTGTTGCTGCGCTGCTCTGGCCGGCTGCTGCGCTGATCTTCGATCGCTTGCATCGGACTGCTCTTTGCCTTGCTGCTGCTATCTGTGGCAACTTGGCGCACCCTATCTTTGTTGAGCTAGGGCGCTCAAGCGGCCAAATCGTAGACAAGCTAAAGCTAAGGGTTGGCCTTAACTGGACATGTCCGAGTTGTAGACACATCAAAGTGGACATGAAATCGTTTATGCGGCAAACCCATCTGGAGTTCCAAGCTCTGTCAACTGGATTTCGTGAGCTTCATGCTAAATTCAATGCCGCGGAATCCCACTTTAAGAATCTTAAAATGCTACGTGTTCCCCAATGTTCTAATACGAATAGTTGTTCCTTACCTAATAACAATCTAATTGTTCCAGAGTCTGCAGCCCATATGCAATTGAGCCCTATTTCAAGGAAATTGATGGACTTCAATCGTGCTGCTCCCCACCTCTCCGCCAATGATGAATCGCTTGCTTCTGACGCAATTCCTCCCCCATCTTCCCTGACGGAAGTTCGGGGCGATTTGGATCCAGGCGTTTGTGATCATGCTGATGCAGGCGTGAGTCAAACTAGAACCGCTGATATTGACCAAACGGCTGCTGGAACTTCGTTAGCTGTACCAACCGTTGCCCCTGTGAAGGCTCTGGTGGCTACTGCCCGGTGTCCACCCACTGAAAGATCTCCTGTACCTGTTACTCTGGCGGCCTTGGCTCCCAAAAAATGTATTTTTGTGTCGAGACTGTTGGCTTCTGCAACCGAGAATGATGTAAGACATCATATTGTCACAAGACTCTCCCTTACTGATCCCAATGCTGTCGTCATCACCAAATTTAATTTTAAACTCAGAAGGGATTACTCTTCCTTTAAAATTTATGTTCCGGATGGGCTGTTTAGTGAAATTATTTGTTCGAGCTTTTGGCCAGAAAATACTATTGTGCATGAGTACTTGAAAAAAGACAATTCGACAGTTAGAACCTCTGCTGCTTTGCCTAATGTTTCAACGGCTTCAAAAAACTAGATGTCTTTATTCACTATCAAAATGTTCGGGGTTTGCTAAGTAAGCTCTCCAAACTATTTCTAGATAGTACTACTTTTGATGCAAATGTTATTGCTTTCTCTGAAACTTGGCTTAACTCGACTGTAAATTATAGTGAAATCTTATCTAAAAACTACTTTATTTATAGAAATGATTGTTCGTGTAGTCGTGGTGGGGGGTCCTTATTACGGTTAAATCCAACTTGACCTCAGAGCTTATTAACACTCCTAACCCCTCAAGTATTGAATTTATTTCTGTCAAACTCTCCCTTCCAAAGTCTAATATGTTGATTACCTGCTCTTACATACCTCCAGGGTCCGAAATAAACAGGTATTTACTCCACCTGTCTGCAATACGTCATGTGTCTTCGTTGGCTGACGATAATGATCACCTTATTGTTCTTGGTGACTTTAATCTCCCAAATGTCTCTTGGTTTCAGAGTAATGACTCAATATCAATGACTCCCAGAACTCAAAATGACTTTATTGATGGCCTCATTAAACTATCTTTGCTGCAGATAAATTGGATTTCCAATCACAATGAGCGAATTTTAGACTTGACTTTTGTATCTGATAACTGCGACGCCACTGTGTCTCGTGTTCCTCCTCTATCTCTTCCTGAAGATAATCATCATCCTACCCTTCAGCTATCTTTAAATGGTGTTTTCCACTCTGAAAGAGCTTCAGCAAGGCCACAGCTAAGATTTTGCTTTAGAAAAACGAATTATTCGCAGCTTTTGCATTCGTTATCTATAACTGATTGCTCATGCCTAACAGATGTCCCTGTTGTGGATGGTGTGGCGTATTTCTACAGTGTCCTTTACAGTTTGTTTGATAAATATGTACCCCTTTTTAGTGGTAAAACTCCGTCCAGCTCTCCATGGTTTACTCGTCAGTTTTCTTATCTTAAGAATAAAAAATCCATACTCTTTAAACGATTTAAACAAACTGGCTCGCAGACGGACTTTGCCAAATATTCGGTAGTCAAATCAGACTACTTAAAACATAATTCTGAATGCTACAATAACTACCTAGCTCGCTGTAAAAGTGACTTTAAAAGTAATCCGAAACTATTTTATTCATTTGTGAATGCCAAACGGAAGTCTCAATCCTTTCCTCCCTCCTTGTTTTTTAATTCTGTTGTTGCTTCCGATGAAAATGGTATTTCTAATTTATTTGCTGATTTTTTTCAATCAACTTATACCAATGCTAATAGTAGTGAAGATTTTAACTATCCACTTTACCTCATCTGGTTATTTTCGAAGCTGATGTTCTCCAGGGCTTAATCGCCTTGAAACTCTCTTTTTCAGCAGGACCTGATATGGTTCCAAGCTGTATTTTAAAAAATTGTGCAAATTTTCTTTCAAGTCCTCTAACAATCCTTTTTAATATGTCTATAAATCAATGTAATTTTCCATCCGCTTGAAAGGAATCTTTCATTGTTCCGCTCTTTAAAAAAGGTAATAGGTCTGATATTGCTAACTATCGGGGGATTGCTAAGCTCAGTGCTATTCCTAAGTTATTCGAAAAATTAATAACTAGTCAATTGTAGCATCAATGTCGTTCGCTTATTTCGCCATGTCAACATGGCTTCACCAGGTGCCGATCTACTACCACCAATTTGCTTGAGTTTACCTCATTTGTAAACCGTGGCTTTCTCTATAAGCAACAAACTGATCTTATTTATGCGGATTTTTCCAAAGCGTTTGACTCGGTAAACCACTGTGTACTTATTAAAAAACTTAATCTTATGGGGTTCCCTCCAAAGTTGTTAAGGTGGTTACACTTATACCTCAGAAACCGCTCTCAGAGGGTGAAATTTAATGATATAACGTCCGAAACTATAAATGTTACCTCTGGTGTACCTCAAGGAAGTCATTTGGGACCCTTATTATTTGGCCTGTTGATTAACGACTTACCTGAAGTTATTAAGTCCGCAATTGTTTTAATGTTTGCTGACGACGTTAATCTGTGTTTGTCCATGTCATTACCGGATTCTTGTTCTCGTCTTCAATTAGATCTTGACTATTCAGACTTGGTGCAAACTCATTAATTTATATCTTAACTATTCTAAATGTAATGTTATAACCTTTTATCGTTGTAATCCGTCTTTGTATTCGTACTTTATTGACAACAATGTCCTTCAACGTATTTCTACTGTTCAAGACCTTTGAGTTTTATTTGAGCATAAACTTTGTTTTAATGATCACATATCACTAATTTGTAATAAAGCTAGGAGCCTTTTAGCCTTTACGAAGCGTTGGTCTAAGAAGTTTGATGACCCGTATACAACCAAGCTTTTATATGTATCTCTTGTTCTATGAGGTCTTAACTGGGACGCTGGCCGTCGGTTGCCATCCTATAATGCCAGATTGCTTTTACTAGACTTGCCCACCCTGATCAACCGTAGGATTTGTCACGGTGTTATGTTTATACATAAATTAATAAATGGTGATGTTGACTCCTCCTTTCTCCTTTGTTCCCTAAACTGGAATGTACCATGCAGGACAATTCGTCGGTTTCGGCCTTTGTCTCTGCCTTTTTGCAGAACAAATTTTGCCCTAATGACCCATTCCGTATTCTTTGTGATAATTATAATGATCTCAGTCACGACTTGTTGTATGGAATCTCTTCAGTGTTTAATTATAATAAGTTATTATCGTTATTGTCATCAAATATGTAATTTAAAGTGCCTACCACTCGATGTGAGCAGGGGCATATCGTTAAAAAATTCCCCTTCTGTGGTTTGGCGCACTAGTTCTTAAATACAAAATGTATATTATAAATGTTTTGCTTAATAAATACGATACAATACAAAAATGTTGAAAATCTTAAGGGCTATTCACATTGAAGATTAAAACGAAATCGTTAAAGACGTTTTCAAGCAATAAAAAAAAAGGTAAAACAAAAATTTTCTTTTTATAATTTTTAAACTATTGTTTTTAGAAATATGTTGTATTTTAAAATACTAATAATAGTTCACAAGATTTCAGTGTACCAAATTTAGCTATTTAAGCTGTTTTCCCGCCAGGCTAGCGGGTTTTTCAAAAAGTCATAGAACAAAAGTTCCTTAAGTTCATAACTTTCGAACGGAGCATAGTAAGCATCCTTAATTGTTAATGTACATCTTGATCCAAAATTCAATAATAAATTTTTATCCTGTTCTCCAGTTCCTATTTTAGACCTTAGCGGAAGAAGTTCCTCTCAACTGGGCGCCTTGAGTTATGAAATAAGCGAGCAGCTGGTGGCGGATATGCGCCGGGATATTACTACCTATAGTACAATAGCGCAGCCAAACTTCTTTGAAGCTAAGGCCGCTGAGCTGCTTGAGCTTTACGCAAAAAGCGAGATCGCTACCGTGCAACAGACCGTGGGCTTTGGTCCTTTTCAACCAGTAGACTTGACCGGATTTGACGAGGTCAAGAACTACGCTTATCCCGCTGAGGTTAAGGTTATTAACGGGAAGACTTATGTTGTACACCGAAATTGCACTGAAGCCACAAAGTTATCAGGATTAAGAGGCTCAGCTCAATTGAACCAAAGATTCCTCGAACATGGACAGATATCTGTACCACATAGCAGCACTACGACCACTATCACACGAAAGAAGACCATTCATGACTGGGTAAAGGAGAACATGGAGCCTAGCGTTGTTGGCTACAATTCGGTGGTTAATGTGGACGGCCAGTTGACAAAGAGCGCCTATAATCAAATGGCCCCTACGTCACCCGGAGTCAGCTCGACCATGTCAATACATAGCTTTAACAAAACGATTACTACGAATCCGGACGGAACTAGTTCCGTAGGGGGTTCGGAGTCGCAGCAGCGCTGGCAGAATGGCAAGTTGGTATTTGATCAGCGGCAGCCCTTCGGTCAGACGACAGTATCGCGGGACGAGCAGTGGAAGCGCAAAGAGCGTGAAAGGCTATTCTGGTATCTAACTACACCGCAACGACTTAACGATTGGCAGCAACAGCAGGAGGAACGTCTGATAGGTGTTGCCCAGCGCTATAAAATAACTCTTCCCGTGCCAATACCAGCCGCAGGTTCAGGACACAAGAGGTTGGCAGAGACAGGAGCGTGGTCGCCTGGACTGGCTGATCCACCAGAATGGCTTCACTGCCCAAGAAATTGAGCGCTGGCATAACGAGAATGAACGTAAGCTTGCCCAGGCGGCCCAACATCACGGCGTCACTCTGAACGAATTAAGGCAGTGGCAGAGCCACGAGTGGCACCGTCTTAACGTGCACTTTAGCCAGGTGAACGAGTCGCTGGCGCCGCAAACCAGCTACTCCTACCGCTCATCTAGTTCCCTGACCGAGAATAATACTAAGGAGCAAACGCGCCTGGAGGATCTGATTCGTCAGCACAATACCCGTCTGAGGAATATCCTGCTACAACACCGGGGCTCTGTGGACGAAGTGCAGCAACGGATAAATCAAGATCGGAACTACCTTCAGAGTCTGGCCACAAAGTACCAAGTGACCGTTGAAGAGCTGGAGAAGTGGCAGCATGAAGAGCTGCAGCGTGGACAACAGCAGCTGGAGGACCACATCAAGGATTGGCAGACCCGCGTAAGCACCAACCTGCGCGACATTGTGAGTCAGAACCACCTGACCATTGAGGAGTTTCAGAACTACATCATTAACGACCGCGGCCACTTGGAGGAGATGGCTCGCAAGTATAAGGTAAAGGTGGAGGAGATCGAGCAATGGATCAAAATCCAACTGAAAGAGTTAGAGTCAGAAGGTTTACTTAAGGATATGGAGAAAGAGTTTATTCAGTGGCAGGAAGAGGAGCGCGAGCGCCTACGGGTCATCGTTCAGCACAACACGCTGACAGTGGAGCAGTTGGAGACGAAAGTCAAAAATGATCAACAGCATTTCTTTCAGCTGGCCGAAAAATACAAGATCAATGTCGAGGACACTCAGGACTGGCTTAAAAAGGAGATGCTGCGCTTGCAAAGCGAGGGCCTCGTCAAGGCTGAAACCTTGAAGGACTGGCAACAGAATGAGCGCGCCCAAATGTCGTTGCTAGTGCAGCAGAATAAATTCTCGCTCGACGAGTTTGAGCGCAAAATGCTGATCTGACAGCTCACGTCTCCAAGACCTTTCCAACACCTATAATGTAAAGGTATCTGAGATTGAACAATGGATCAAGTCCGAGGGCGATCGACTCCAACACGAGGGACACCTGAGGATGGAGTCTCAGCTAAACAATTGGCAAAAGATTGAGCACCAGCGCCTACTAGACCTTATCAATAAAAATAATCTGTCCATCAAGGAGATCGAGTCAAAGATTGGCAGGGAAAAATTAATAACTAGTCAATTGTAGCATCAATGTCGTTCGCTTATTTCGCCATGTCAACATGGCTTCACCAGGTGCCGATCTACTACCACCAATCTGCTTGAGTTTACCTCATTTGTAAACCGTGGCTTTCTCTATAAGCAACAAACTGATGTTATTTATACGGATTTTTCCAAAGCGTTTGACTCGGTAAACCACTGTGTACTTATTAAAAAACTTAATCTTATGGGGTTCCCTCCAAAGTTGTTAAGGTGGTTACACTTATACCTCACAAACCGCTCTCAAAGGGTGAAATTTAATGATATAACGTCCGAAACTATAAATGTTACCTCTGGTGTACCTCAAGGAAGTCATTTGGGAGCCTTATTATTTGGCCTGTTGATTAACGACTTACCTGAAGTTATTAAGTCCGCAACTGTTTTAATGTTTGCTGACGACGTTAATCTGTGTTTGTCCATTTCATTACCGGATTCTTGTTCTCGTCTTCAATTAGATCTTGACTATTTACAGACTTGGTGCAAACTCATTAATTTATATCTTAACTATTCTAAATGTAATGTTATAACCTTTTATCGTTGTAATCCGTCTTTGTATTCGTACTTTATTGACAACAATGTCCTTCAACGTATTTCTACTGTTCAAGACCTTTGAGTTTTATTTGAGCATAAACTTTGTTTTAATGATCACATATCACTAATTTGCCTACCACTCGATGTGAGCAGGGGCATATCGTTAAAAAATTCCCCTTCTGTGGTTTGGCGCACTAGTTCTTAAATACAAAATGTATATTATAAATGTTTTGCTTAATAAATACAATACAATACAAAAATGTAGAAAATCTTAAGGGCTATTCACATTGAAGATGAAAACGAAATCGTTAAAGACGTTTTCAAGCAATAAAAAAAAGGTAAAACAAAAATTTTCTTTTTATAATTTTTAAACTATTGTTTTTAGAAAAATGTTGTATTTTAAAATACTAATAATAGTTCACAAGATTTCAGTGTACCAAATTTAGCTATTTAAGCTGTTTTCCCGCCAGGCTAGCGGGTTTTTCAAAAAGTCATAGAACAAAAGTTCCTTAAGTTCATAACTTTCGAACGGAGCATAGTAAGCATCCTTAATTGTTAATGTACATCTTGATCCAAAATTCAATAATAAATTTTTATCCTGTTCTCCAGTTCCTATTTTAGACCTTAGCGGAAGAAGTTCCTCTCAACTGGACGCCTTGAGTTATGAAATAAGCGAGCAGCTGGTGGCGGATATGCGCCGGGGTATTACTACCTATAGTACAATAGCGCAGCCAAACTTCTTTGAAGCTAAGGACGCTGAGCTGCTTGAGCTTTACTCAAAAAGCGAGATCGCTAGCGTGCAACAGACCGTGGGCTTTGGTCCTTTTCAACCAGTAGACTTGACCGGATTTGACGAGGTCAAGAACTACGCTTATCCCGCTGAGGTTAAGGTTATTAACGGGAAGACTTATGTTGTACACCGAAATTGCACTGAAGCCACAAAGTTATCAGGATTAAGAGGCTCAGCTCAATTGAACCAAAGATTCCTCGAACATGGACAGATATCTGTACCACATAGCAGCACTACGACCACTATCACACGAAAGAAGACCATTCATGACTGGGTAAAGGAGAACATGGAGCCTAGCGTTGTTGGCTACAATTCGGTGGTTAATGTGGACGGCCAGTTGACAAAGAGCGCCTATAATCAAATGGCCCCTACGTCACCCGGAGTCAGCTCGACCATGTCAATACATAGCTTTAACAAAACGATTACTACGAATCCGGACGGAACTAGTTCCGTAGGGGGTTCGGAGTCGCAGCAGCGCTGGCAGAATGGCAAGTTGGTATTTGATCAGCGGCAGCCCTTCGGTCAGACGACAGTATCGCGGGACGAGCAGTGGAAGCGCAAAGAGCGTGAAAGGCTTTTCTGGTATCTAACTACACCGCAACGACTTAACGATTGGCAGCAACAGCAGGAGGAACGTCTGATAGGTGTTGCCCAGCGCTATAAAATAACTCTTCTTCTTAAAATTCTTGCGTTATGACTGAGAGTATTTTTAATAAGTAATATCCATCTTATTTTTTTCTCTAATACGTACTCTTTTTTTCGTTTTTGATAAGGCAGTACTTATTAAAAAGAGCATGCTTTTGTAAAGTTAAGGTTAGCTACTTTTTAAGAATGAATTGTCCAGATGGATATTACTTATTAAAAATACTCTCAGTCATAACGCAAGAATTTTAATATTTTTTAAAGAATTTTTAAAAATTAAATTCATTTTTATAAATTTCTAGCTTTTAAATATCTGATTTAGCTATTTTTTGACCCGGCTGCCATCACCACTCATTTTTGTTTACATGTCGCCGCCTATGATAAATCTTAAATTTGGACTTTGTCAATCGAAAAAAGTGGAAAAATCCGAACTTTAAAAATCCACCATAAATCCAGTTTTCCTTGGATTTGGGCCATATCCGGCATGTTTTATTCGGTAGGATGTAAACTTTAAGTTTGTACCCATTATGATTTTTCAACGGATTTATTTCGAGTTTTTACGATATATACAGCCGACTTACAGTCGACCAAAAAACACATTTTTCATCTTTGTCAAGTTTCTACGCTGCCATTACTTATCCAATCATATTGATCTGTATGGCAAAGTTGAGCTTTGATCTATTGACTTTAAAATAAAACTAAAACTGGCCCAATCGGGTGGATATCTGCCGAGATATAAGAAGAAGTTCGAAAAAAGTCCGAAATTTAACATTTCGAACTTTAAAAAATCTTTAAAAAAAAACTGTGCCATCGAAAAAAAAATTAATGCTATTTTCGCGATCTAGGGGTCAAACACTAACAGAATTTGCCATCAATTGCTGGGGAGCATTTTGGCTGTAAACTAGTGTAATTCACGTGACTAGCACATTAATATATAAGTTAAACTTGTAGTGCTAGGAATTTAAATAAATATTTATATTATATCTGGATCTCCAGTGCATTAATTCCTCCAAAACCTTTTCTTTTAAAAACAATTTTTAAAAATAAATTAGTTTTTAAATTCATAAAAATAAAAACAAATTAATATTTAAAAAAAATATTAAGGATTGCCCTTACAAAAAAAATGTTTGTTGCTTAACTTGAATATATGCGCAAGATAGTTAATTTCAATTGGTTTTTGTAAAAAGTTGGAGCCATTTTAATATCCGTTACTCGTAAAGTAAAGGGCAACAGCTAGGAAGAATTTCCTACCCTATAAGGTATATATATTCTTGGTCAGGGTCACTAGCAGAGTCCATCTAGCCAATACCTATTGAAATGTAAAAAAAAATCGGACCATTCGTTGAAAAGGCATGCGCGATCACAGTTTTGTATTTCCATCGCACTTTCTTTAGCTGAGTAACGCGTATCTGATAAGAGGGGCACCCGAAAAAAATTAAAATTAAAAATTGCTTTTGAACAGATTTAATAATAGCCTGTTGTTCTATGTATTGTGGGCTTCAAACACAAGAACCATATTCCGAGATCGGACGCACAAATGATGCCTACAGTGTCTTGGCAGTATACGGGTTCTCAAATTCATTGAACCACCAATTCTAGAATTTATCAAGGTCAAGCTGAAGGCGCGCGTGCAGGTACCAATCAGAATATAAAAAACAGATTTTAACATCGTCAGCATACATGAGGATGGAAGAGCTTAAAATTACTTAAGGAAGGTCATTTATAAAAAGTATGAAAAGTAATGGTCCCAGTGTGCTCCCTAATGGAACACCAGAAGTAACATGACATCATCTGAGAGCACGTCCATTTTAAAAGATTTGTAGGAAATCCCAAATGAGAAAGCTTATGGAATGGAATGGTTTACAGAATCAAAAGCCTTGCGAAAGTCGCGTTAAATTGTTTGTTAAAAATTCAGTTCCATCATCCGTTTGTAAATTCTTTGGTGTTCCACGTCCAGATTTGAAAATTTTTTCCATTGCCATTGAGACATCTTTAGCGCTTTTTGATTTTAATGCTTCTCCCCAGGCATATTTGCTAAAACAATCCACAACAGTCAAAATATAAAAATATCCTCCGTTAAGCTTTGAATACTTTCCCATTTCCACTAAATCTGCTTGCCAGAGATCATTTATACCCTTTGTCACTACCCTTCGACGTTTAAAATTACGTCGACACGGAGCATGAGAAAATATTAGAAAGTCTATTTAATGATGAGTGTAATAATTTTTCGTCACAAATGTTGATATCAGAACTTTTGTATGTTCAAGGTGCGATCGTCACTAGTTTTTTAACTCGTTAAGAGGTGTTTTTATCTGATAATAAATTACCCCCGACCCCACAAAACAGAAACAATTTTAGATTTAACGATATAAAATAATTATTTAATTAGTAAGTTTGAAAAATTATATAATCTTGAACAATATAAATCTTAAACAATATATATATATATATAAATGCTTATATTTTGTTAGTATAACATTAAGTTAAACGAATAACAATTATATTTTAAATAAATTGAGTATTAAATATAATACTTGGGTGTGTTGGGAATTTTTTGGTTATTTGATTATACATTTGGTGAGTATATTTTATTTGATTGCTTTTGTAGCCGTTGTCTATATAGGTAATACCAGAGTTCTAATTCATGTGGATTTATTTCAGCTTCAGTATCAGAATCCCCGTCTTCAACAGGTACATCTTCTTCTTCTTCAGCTGTATTTTCTTTCTCGTTTTTATACCCGTTACTCGTAGAGTAAAAGGGTATATTGTATTCGTGCAAAAGTATGTAACAGGCAGAAGGAAGCGTTTCCGACCCCATAAAGTACATATATTCTTGATCAGAATCACTAGCCGAGTCGATCTAGCCATGTCTGTCTGTCCGTCTGTCTGTCCGTATGAACGCTGAGATCTCGGAAACTATAAAAGCTAGAGGATTGGTATTTGGCATGAAGATTCTAGGAGCTCCTACGCAGCGCAAGTTTATTTCAAGAAGGTGCCACGCCCCATCTAACGCCCACAATTTAAATATTTCGGAAAACTAAAAATGCAGTTTTGTTGTGCTTATCAATACCTATCGAAATGTAGAAGAAATTTTTTAAATCGGACCATTCGTTAAAAAGTTATGCCTGATCAAAGTTTTTATCTCCATCTCCCTCCCTTAGCCGAGTGACGGGTATTAAATAGTCGGGACACCAACCCGACTATAGCGTTGTCTCTTGTTTTGGAAATAAAACTGTTATCGTTTTGTATGCTTACTACCGTGTCTATTATTTCTGTTTGAGCTTGCGATATTCTGCTCGGGTATCATATAGCTTGTGCATTTTTCGTATGTCCCGTGTGGTGTTGTTCGTATCTTCTGAGCCGTGGAAGATACACTGTCTTGCCAGTTCATACCCCCTCTCTCGTTGTTCTAGGCTCTTATGGGGAGAGGTTTGTCTGCGCGTGGTTGTCTCTAAGGGAATGTGACTGCCTTGGTCCGCCCGGCGGTTCCGGTCTGGCGGAAAAGCCGCTGGATTAGCGTCTGCATCGCCTCCTACCTTCTCACACACTCTACAAGTGGCGTCATGGAGTCCTTCCTTTTTCAGATCTGCTAGGGACCTAATCGGGGATGTCAGCAACAAGCTTCCCATCTGAGCATTCAGATTGTCCTTGATCAGCTCGACAAACTTCTTCTCTTCCAGCTTGTTCTGTAACCGAAAATACAAATTATGCATATCGGACACATAGTCGCTGACAGACTCGCTTTGTCCTTGTCGCCGTTACATCAACTCCTTTATTTTCATCAGGTCGCTCCCGGATATAGAAAATGCGCGTTTCATCTTCCTCGTTAACGAGTAGTAATAGAAGTCGTAATCATCCGCTCGATCCTCCATCAATTGCCAGTACCATTTGCTGGCGGCTCCTACCAGTAACCGTTCAACGCGGAACAAGAAACTTTTAACTTAAATTGCCCTTTTCCCCACCCCTTTTTCTCACAGCACTACCCCTCCCCCTCATCAGTTTTTTTCGCTGTTGCTCTCTCGGCCGTCGCTCTCTTGGCATCCGCTCTCTGGGCTTTCTCTCTTGGCAGGCTCCCACAAAATGCAACGCAATAACTTAGAAAATCTAAATAAATTCATTAAAAATACTTAAAAATGGTAAAAACTTGAAAACTTAAACTTAAGCATTTGAGCCATAGAATAACTAATGATCCAAAAATCTTCTTGATCGGAGCAGCGGTTTAGATTTTTAAAATCGAAAAGTTAATTTTAAAGGTAGCCCCCAAAATATGGGGGATATCGAAATTTTTTTTAGATTTCCAAATAGGCCTTTTCAAAACCTAAAATTCTGCAAACTCAAAATTTCGAAACTCCAACCACTTCAGAAGTTAAGCATTAATTAATCTAATTTTGTTTGCTCAAAATATGGATGTTGGAGCTTTTTGGGGCCTCTGGTGGGACATATCGGACCTTAGTGGGTGCCAACGCCCCCAATGGAATACTGTGAAAAAATTTGGCTGCTCTAGCTCTTACGGTTTGGGCTGTGGTCGTATCCCCTTTAAAATGGGTTTTTCATTTTATAATCTTTTAGAGATGAATGTGATCTAAGTAAAAGTAGTGCATTTTTATACTTTCTATCAGTTACAATGTTATCAATGCAATTTTAATTTGCGCACACATATATGTGTATATGTACTACTATTATATAGCCGCAAAATTGAAAATAGTCCGGTCGTAATGAGTAATACACCAAATTATAGGTATTGCTACAACTTAAAGGATTGAATACCAAGACCTCAATAAAATCAATTGGTTTGGGAGAGAGAGCGGTGAAAGTGTAAAGATGAAAATTTAGAAATTTGGATCCGTTGGGGCCGGTAGGGATAATTGGCCCCTCGCGAAAATACCCGTCGAATGAGGGGTCATATGATAAAATCCGACGCTCCGTTCAATAGTTATAGCCAAAAGAAGATTTTCTTCTTCTTCCCAAATTGAAAATTTAATTCTGTTTGTCAGTTTGTCCGCTTGTCAGTTTGTCCAAAACATATATGATGGACGTTGATGCACTACGAGCAGTACAAACAAGTGGCCCAACGATACCAAGCACGTGCTTGTTACGCGCGGGACCCTTTATCAATTAGGGCAAAAATGCGAGTTCGCGAGGAAAATACATGAAACAAATACTACAAATACTACAACTAAGATTGAAGCAAATGAGATAAAATTTTAGTTTTTAATACGGGGATAGATGTTGAAGTGCAAATTAAATGATAAAGATTGTTATAATTTTTACATAGAACAAGAAAGGGCTCATGCAGAGTAAAATTTGACGTACATCGAGGCAAATTAAGAGGGTAATAATTTCGTGTTAGTCTAACGGGAACATTAAAAGTTAAACGGTTTACCAGTTCTACAGAATCAATATCACCTCTAATAAGATTATGCATAAAAATAGTACCAAGCATTATTCTACGGTTTTCAAGTGTAGGTAAATTAAGCAATAGTAATCTACTCTGGTAGGAAGGTAGCCTTACGTTTTGATCCCAGTTCAAACTACGAAGGGCAAAAAGAAGAAATTTTTTTTGCACCGACTCAATACGGTCGATGTGCACTTGATATTGTGGACTCCAAACTGAAGAACAATATTCCAAAATAGGACGGACAAGGGAGGTAAATAATAATCTGGTTGTATAAGGGTCATCAAATTCTTTTGACCAACACTTTATAAACCCAAAAACACTCATAGCTTTATTAACAGTGGCCATTATGTGGCAATCAAATTTAAGTTTTGGGTCAAGAAGAACACCTAAATCGTTAATTGGATATATACGGTCGAGTGGTGTATTTTAAAGAGAATAACTAATAAACGTAGGAGTACCCCTATAAAAAGTCATAACGTTGCATTTAAGGCAGTTCAAATTTAAAAGGTTGTACTCACACCACCCCTGAAAAGAATCAATATATAATATACATTTTGTATTTAAGAACTAGTGCGCCAAACCACAGAAGGGGAATTTTTTAACGATATGCCCCTGCTCACATCGAGTGGTAGGCACTTTAAATTACATATTTGATGACAATAACGATAATAACTTATTATAATTAAACACTGAAGAGATTCCATACAACAAGTCGTGACTGAGATCATTATATTTATCACAAAGAATACGGAATGGGTCATTAAGGGCAAAATTTGTTCTGCAAAAAGGTAGAAACAAAGGGCGAAACCGACGAATTGTCCTGCATGGTACATTCCAGTTTAGGGAACTAAGGAGAAAGGAGGAGCCAACATCGCCATTTATTAATTTATGTATAAAGATAACACCGTGACAAATCCTACGGTTGATCAGGGTGGGCAAGTCTAGTAAAAGCAATCTGGCATTATAGGATGGCAACCGAAGGCCAGCGTCCCAGTTAAGACCTCATAGAGCAAATAACAAAAACTGCTTTTGAACGGACTCTAACATATTTTGGCAAGTTAACGTCTGCGGTGACCATATACATGAACAATACTCTAACGATGGGCGAACAAGAGATACATATAAAAGCTTGGTTGTATACGGGTCATCAAACTCCTTAGACCAACGCTTCGTAAAGGCTAAAAGGCTCCTAGCTTTATTACAAATTAGTGATATGTGATCATTAAAACAAAGTTTATGCTCAAATAAAACTCAAAGGTCTTGAACAGTAGAAATACGTTGAAGGACATTGTTGTCAATAAAGTACGAATACAAAGACGGATTACAACGATAAAAGGTTATAACATTACATTTAGAATAGTTAAGATATAAATTAATGAGTTTGCACCAAGTCTGTAAATAGTCAAGATCTAATTGAAGACGAGAACAAGAATCCGGTAATGACATGGACAAACACAGATTAACGTCGTCAGCAAACATTAAAACAGTTGCGGACTTAATAACTTCAGGTAAGTCGTTAATCAACAGGCCAAATAATAAGGCTCCCAAATGACTTCCTTGAGGTACACCAGAGGTAACATTTATAGTTTCGGACGTTATATCATTAAATTTCACCCTCTGAGAGCGGTTTGTGAGGTATAAGTGTAACCACCTTAACAACTTTGGAGGGAACCCCATAAGATTAAGTTTTTTAATAAGTACACAGTGGTTTACCGAGTCAAACGCTTTGGAAAAATCCGTATAAATAACATCAGTTTGTTGCTTATAGAGAAAGCCACGGTTTACAAATGAGGTAAACTCAAGCAAATTGGTGGTAGTAGATCGGCACCTGGTGAAGCCATGTTGACATGGCGAAATAAGCGAACGACATTGATGCTACAATTGACTAGTTATTAATTTTTCGAATAACTTAGGAATAGCACTGAGCTTAGCAATCCCCCGATAGTTAGCAATATCAGACCTATTACCTTTTTTAAAGAGCGGAACAATGAAAGATTCCTTCCAAGCGGATGGAAAATTACATTGATTTATAGACATATTAAAAAGGATTGTTAGAGGACTTGAAAGAAAATTTGCACAATTTTTTAAAATACAGCTAGTAACCATATCAGGTCCTGCTGAAAAAGAGAGTTTCAAGGCGATTAAGCCCTGGAGAAAATCAGCTTCGAAAATAACCGGATTAAAGATTGAGTCCAGATGAGGTAAAGAATGTGGATAGTTAAAATTTTCACTACTATTAGCATTGGTATAAGTTGATTGAAAAAAATCAGCAAATAAATTAGAAATACCATTTTCATCGGAAGCAACAACAGAATTAAAAAACAAGGAGGGAGGAAAGGATTGAGACTTCCGTTTGGCATTCACAAATGAATAAAATAGTTTCGGATTACTTTTAAAGTCACTTTTACAGCGAGCTAGGTAGTTATTGTAGCATTCAGAATTATGTTTTAAGTAGTCTGATTTGACTACCGAATATTTGGCAAAATCCGTCTGCGAGCCAGTTTGTTTAAATCGTTTAAAGAGTATGGATTTTTTATTCTTAAGATAAGAAAGCTGACGAGTAAACCATGGAGAGCTGTACGGAGTTTCACCACTAAAAAGGGGTACATATTTATCAAACAAACTGTAAAGGACACTATAGAAATACGCCACACCATCCGCAACAGGGACATCTGTTAGGCATGACCAATCAGTTATAGATAACGAATGCAAAAGCTGCGAATAATTCGTTTTTCTAAAGCAAAATCTTAGCTGTGGCCTTGCTGAAGCTCTTTCAGAGTGGAAAACACCATTTAAAGATAGCTGAAGGGTAGGATGATGATTATCTTCAGGAAGAGATAGAGGAGGAACACGAGACACAGTGGCGTCGCAGTTATCAGATACAAAAGTCAAGTCTAAAATTCGCTCATTGTGATTGGAAATCCAATTTATCTGCAGCAAAGATAGTTCAATGAGGCCATCAATAAAGTCATTTTGAGTTCTGGGAGTCATTGATATTGAGTCATTACTCTGAAACCAAGAGACATTTGGGAGATCAAAGTCACCAAGAACAATAAGGTGATCATTATCGTCAGCCAACGAAGACACATGACGTATTGCAGACAGGTGGAGTAAATACATGTTTATTTCGGACCCTGGAGGTATGTAAGAGCAGGTAATCAACATATTAGACTTTGGAAGGGAGAGTTTGACAGAAATAAATTCAATACTTGAGGAGTTAGGAGTGTTAATAAGCTCTGAGGTCAAGTTGGATTTAACCGCAATAAGGACCCCCCACCACGACGACACGAACAATCATTTCTATAAATAAAGTAGTTTTTAGATAAGATTTCACTATAATTTACAGTCGAGTTAAGCCAAGTTTCAGAGAAAGCAATAACATTTGCATCAAAAGTAGTACTATCTAGAAATAGTTTGGAGAGCTTACTTAGCAAACCCGGAACATTTTGATAGTGAATAAAGACATCTAGTTTTTTGAAGCCGTTGAAACATTAGGCAAAGCAGCAGAGGTTCTAACTGTCGAATTGTCTTTTTTCAAGTACTCATGCACAATAGTATTTTCTGGCCAAAAGCTCGAACAAATAATTTCACTAAACAGCCCATCCGGAACATAAATTTTAAAGGAAGAGTAATCCCTTCTGAGTTTAAAGTTAAATTTGGTGATGACGGCAGCATTGGGATCAGTAAGGGAGAGTCTTGTGACAATATGATGTCTTACATCATTCTCGGTTGCAGAAGCCAACAGTCTCGACACAAAAATACATTTTTTGGGAGCCAAGGCCGCCAGAGTAACAGGTACAGGAGATCTTTCAGTGGGTGGACACCGGGCAGTAGCCACCAGAGCCTTCACAGGGGCAACGGTTGGTACAGCTAACGAAGTTCCAGCAGCCGTTTGGTCAATATCAGCGGTTCTAGTTTGACTCACGCCTGCATCAGCATGATCACAAACGCCTGGATCCAAATCGCCCCGAACTTCCGTCAGGGAAGATGGGGGAGGAATTGCGTCAGAATCAAGCGATTCATCATCGGCGGAGAGGTGGGGAGCAGCACGATTGAAGTCCATCAATTTCCTTGAAATAGGGCTCAATTGCATATGGGCTGCAGACTCTGGAACAATTAGATTGTTATTAGGTAAGGAACAACTATTCGTATTAGAACATTGGGGAACACGTAGCATTTTAAGATTCTTAAAGTGGGATTCCGCGGCATTGAATTTAGCATGAAGCTCACGAAATCCAGTTGACAGAGCTTGGAACTCCAGATGGGTTTGCCGCATAAACGATTTCATGTCCACTTTGATGTGCCTACAACTCGGACATGTCCAGTTAAGGCCAACCCTTAGCTTTAGCTTGTCTACGATTTGGCCGCTTGAGCGCCCTAGCTCAACACAGATAGGTTGTCACAGATAGCAGCAGCAAGGCAAAGAGCAGTCCGATGCAAGCGATCGAAGATCAGCGCAGCAGCCGGCCAGAGCAGCGCAGCAACAGCACGGCAGACCAGACCAGCAGCAACAGGGCAGAGCAAAGAGCGTTGGATATAGCGGTCGAATAGCAGCGCGGGAGTCGGGCAGAGAGCGGTCAGATAAACGCTGAAGAAACCGCACAAAGCGAAATGCACCGATTGCAAGTTCGTTTAAATGTTCGCGTAAACACAGAGAGAGTGGTTACAACGCAACAACACAAACTATAGGCTTAGCGGTACCGCTGGCAACACAGAGTAGGATCTCGTGGATGTTCGCGACAGACACAGAGAGAGAGTAGTTACAACAACAACACAAACTATGGGTTTTGTGGTAACGCTGGCAAAACAGAGCAGTAGCAAAAATATTTTGTTTACAAATTAATTTTTGCAAATAGTAAAGTCACTGTTCATTTAGATTAACCAAATAGCTAGTATTAAACAAGAATGCAGGGTTACTGACAAAATGTTCAAAATCTGAGCAGAACGGAATAGGTTTTCACAGGAAAATCACGATGTGAAGGAGGAGCGTCGAAAAACACGTCCGAATACTAGTAAGACAGTGGTACGATTGATGTCAGCGAACATATCCTGGGAGAAATCTTTCCGTGCTGCCCACGATTTCACTGAGTGAAGTCTTGCTACATCCTAGCTCCGAAGGGCGAGCATCTATTTTCGAATTTATTAACCAGCAAGGACTACACCATGGGTGGAACCAATTCCAAAGTGGACCACGGCACGGCCAATGTGATCAACACAGAAAAATAATCGATCACAAGGACGACATTCAGGACGTGAACCAGAACCTTAAGATCGTTGTCGGTATATTTGTTTTCGTGGCCATCCTGAAAGTGGTCAAGATGTTCAAGCGATCTGTACAAGGACGCCGGGACCAGAAGCACGCCCTCGAGCAGGTGATATGCCGCCAAGCCTAATCAAAGTGAATGTGCAAAAGAAAGCCCAAACCCTAAACAATAAACAGTGCAAAAGCAAAGACCATAAATGCATTAATTGCAAACAAAAGTGAAGTGAAGAAAACATAAACAATTTGTGAACTCAGGCATTTATGAATGGAAGTGAAACAACAACGATACCTATCAGATCAGACGTGTGCCGCCGTGCATGTATATATAATGTCTTCAAAAGCCCAGAATCCAGCGCGTCGAAATCTCATCGCCCAGGACTTAAGGGGGTAAGTTTGTTGGAACAGGGTTCCTTTATCCACTATATATATATATATATATATATATATATATATATATATATATATATATATATATATATATACGATGCCTTTGATTTAATTATCTAACGTAAATCACCCAACTTAGGCCTCTTCAAGGCATTATAATATTTTATTATTAATCAGTAGACTTTTTCTTTTACTTTTTATAATAAAATAAACATTGATATTTCAGCGGCGAGTATCAGCCTTGTGTTTGTATGAACAATCACAAGAGCCCTCAGAGTGACGTTTGTAGTCGTGAATAGTCAGCAATTTGCTGACGTGTGCACCCTGTACGGGTGATAAATTCGATACTCTCCGTTAACAAACTTTGTCGGTCAATTACAATTAAATCATATGTATTCCCAATAATAATAATATTCATAAATGGCACTACCCAATATTTTATTCAATAAAATTATAATGTAAAAACGAATTTAAAATCATGAATTGCTAAGTTTTTATAAGGGGTTTTTGACGCGATAAGTGGAGTCGGTTAAGAATAATGACATAACATTTGACGAACAACCTTGACAATAGGGGATCGTATTGTGCGGCCGAAACATTGCCCGATCGTGATACGATCAAGCGAAAGCTAAGCTTGTGGGGCAATGTAGACTGATGACCGACGGACTTTACGACTTTTACTATTTTTCAGGCATCTTTAATATTTATTCTCGCAACGTTGGAGAGTAGAAAGACTTACCAAGAACCCACCCCATCCGGCGAGCTTATACCGGCAAAATTGGTGCCTGAACATCGGATGTCTTTCCCTCGGCCCAAGTCCTTCTCAGGACTGGGGCACTAATATGCCCACGTAACAAGATACCCTAGAGATAATTACGTCTTTAATTTAAGTTGCCATGTCAATTCAGGAAACAATACACCTTTAGCAGTTCATGATTTTCATCGTATTATAAATTTTTAATTACAAGGGGGTTTGTTGGCTTAACGTTGTTTTCCAAGGAGCTACGATTCCATTATATTCATTTGTGTCTACTTCGTCGGTGTATTCATAGACCGGAAAATTTTACAAGTTTTCTTACGGATCTACAAATTATTTCGTTCGTCGTTTATTCCGAATTAGATTTTATTAATTGTTTATCGGCAACATTCTTACGTTCAATGTATAACCAATTAGACTAGCTTAAAGCAAAAAAAGATTAGCCTTGAGACCAATTTTTTTTGATTGGTTTTGAGTTGCTGATCACGCTGAACAAATTAAAAAAATGTTGCAAAGAAGCGTTCTGAAGATATTTGCGAAAATCCAGATTTTCGGCACTTCTTTTAAAAAACCTAGCAGATCTCAAAAACCAAAGGCAATAGATGCACCTTTCCGTAAAGCTATTACTCGTTGAGACGGAGGTCATCATTTTTGGTGGGTTCGGAGTTATTAATATTGTGGAACTGAGAGCATTTTATTTATTTATTTACTTTGCTTCTTGTACTTATTTAATTTGGGGGTATAATAATTGCTAGGCCATAATCTTAATGAGTTACAAGCGGTCATCAAGCTCTCAGTATGTATATGCAAAACATAACACTAACAAGAGAGAACGCTATAGCCGGGTGGGTGTCCCGGCTATCTGATACCCGTCACTCAGCTAAAGGAAGTGCGAAAGAGACGGCGATAGAAAACTATGAACAGGTATAACTTTTTAACGAATGGTCTGATTTGGAAAATTTTTTCTACATTTCGATAGGTATAACTAAACACAACAAAATGGCATTTATACTTATCCAAAATCTTAAAAAATGTGGGCGCCAGACACATTTTAGTATCGTCTGTGGGCGATTATTGGTGATTGTGGGCGTTAGAGGGGGCGTGGCGCTCGGCTGAAATAAACTTGCGCTGCGTAGGAAGCCCAAGAATATGTGTTGGTAATCCCAACTTTCTAGCTTTTGTAGTTTCCGAGATCACAGCGTTCATACAGACAGACAGACGGACATGGCTAGATCGACTCGGCTAGTGATCCTGATCAAGAATATATATACTTTATGGGGTCGGAAACGCTTCCTTCTAGCTGTTACATACTTTTGCACGAATACAACATACCCTTTTACTCTGCGAGTAACGGGTATAAAAAGCATCCCGATCGGGGCTTAAACAACGCAAAAGACTCGAGAGATTGGATCGGCTTAAAAAATAGATCACACATTAGGTATGGAAGAGCGCATAATAGAGCTTGAAAATTATCGATGTCAGTATCACTATGGACGGCAGTCCATGTAGTGACGAAGCGCACAAAGAGAGTGTGCGAAGGCGACTACTATTATATAGCCGCAAAATTGAAAATAGTCCGGTCGTAATGAGTAATACACCAAATTATAGGTATTGCTAAAACTTAAAGGATTGCATACCAAGACCTCAATAAAATCAATTGGTTTGGGAGAGAGAGCGGTGAAAGTGTAAAATTGAAAATTTAGAAATTTGGATCCGTTGGGGCCGGTGGGGATCGCAATGTGTTAGTTGTGTTCCTATTGAAAATACCCGTCGAATGAGGGGTCATATGATAAAATCCGACGCTCCGTTCAATAGTTATAGCCAAAAGAAGATTTTCTTCTTCTTCTTCCCAAATTGAAAATTTAATTCTGTTTGTCAGTTTGTCCACTTGTCAGTTTGTCCAAAACATGTTTTTTAAGTTTTAAAAATTTGATATGACGTCGATATAAATAAACTTTTTATCGATATAAAAAACTTTTGTTCTACCACTTTTGGAAAAACCCACTAGTTTAGCTAGAAAACAGCTATAAATAGCTAAAATTCGGAAAGCCATAACTTCTTCGACACGCTGCAATAGAAAATGCCTGTGAAGGGAAAAAGGCTGGAATAGTTTGCTAGGGCGGGCCGAATGAGAAAATATTAGAAAGTCTATTTAATGACGAGTGTAATAATTTTTCGTCACAAATGTTGATATCAGAACATTTGTGTGTTGAAGGTGCTATCGTCACTAGTTTTTTACATCGTTAAGAGGTGTTTTTATTTGATCGGTATTATCGAAACTTTTGATATTTTTCAAACATCGATGTTTATTTGATACATCGATGTTTTTCAGACGTTTTATTAAAGAGAAACAAACAGAATTACCTCTTTAATTTTAAAGACCAAAATAACTTTAAATAGAAAATCACTTAAAATAGGGAAAATTACCATAAAAGTACCTCGAGTTCTTGGTATTTTATTCTTCTTTGGTACCATAAATGAAATGAAATACTAAAAAGTAAGCGAAATTGAACATAGGTTATGACATAAAATGGAAAACAAAAGAACCGCGAGTTCTTTGGAAGCGGCGGAACTTTTGTTATTTTAGTACCAAAAACAAAATTTTGGGTACAGCTACTGACCTTCTGTCCGCTATTAATAAAATCTCAAGAAACCGCGAGTTCATACCGTTGGATAAGAATTTGTCACATTTCGAAGATCGAAGGAAAAGAACAACCCCGAATTCTTCAGAAGAGGAGGAATTTTTTCTTCTTTATGGTATCAATTAAAGTAGGAAAAAACTACAATAGGTTGTGGCATAAGATGGAAAATGAAAGAACCGCGATTTCTTGGGAAAAGGAGGAACTTTTGTTCTCTAGTACAAAAAACAAACAAAATGAAGATCGTTAGAGCAATTTGGACCAAAGCTCGAAAAAAAATCAACAAGGAATTCTTTAGAAGAGGAGGAATGTGTTCTTCTTGGTACCAAAAATGTATATGTAACAAAAGTTTGTTTTATTATGTTATATAAGAATATCCTCATTGGTTATTAAAAAAAAAATTCCTAAGAAACCGTGAAGTCATATTTTTGACTAAGAATGTCTTTCTAGAGATCGGTGACGCAATTCAACTCAATGATTTCAGCGTTTTTTCTAATAATACTATTAGTAATACGTGTTATTAACAGAATTATAAAATTTTTTTAATTTGTCTTTGAAAACATCGATTTATCGATACGATAACGATAAAGTATCGAAAATATCGATACTGCCAAATATCGATCATTTTCAAGCTCTAGCACATAAGTATGACTCACTTTGTTAAACTTCCAGCGTTGAAAGGCCTTCCAGCGTGATAGTGATGAGACGGTGTTGTGGTTAGCTGTGGAATCTAATTTTTCAGGTACACTGATAAAGATTATAAGGGCAAACGTTGATTTGGATTCAGTGATGGTCGGGTTCTACAAGTATTAAGTTCCGCAACCACTCTTAATATATATTTATTTTAGAAGGCTGCATAGAGTTATAGGAGTTCCTAATCTTGAGGGGTCTGTCACGATGGGTAGTCAATCGACTCGCTGTTCTGCTTTAAATCTTTGCAATCGAAAATTTCCAGACACTCAAGCTTTTATTTCATAGAACGTCATGGAAATAGTGCACCAACTTGCCAGCGCTGAACAGTGCAGCTGATACTCAAAAGCTAAGCTAAGATTACCCCTGGCTGCCGCAAAGTATACTCTAATAGGGGTCTATTACAATTATTTGTTTTGGGTTTTTCTGCCTACCAAATGATAGACGAGCATTCCGTCCAGAATGACGATCATTAAAAACTCCACGTTCACTAAATTTTTAAAAACTTATGTTGTTTTACGGCTTTTGAAAAATCCCGCTACTTTATCGAGAAATTAACAAAAAATCAAATATTTTATTTGGCTTTATTTATTTATTTATTTATATCTATCGCCAATGGATAAAAGTTTGGATAATAATAAGGGTTTGCCTTAACAATTCCTTCTTGGCCCCCATCTGAATCTAATGCTTGTACACAGAAAAAAAATTCGATATGAAATAGGATCAATTCTTCCTTATTTCATATCAATAATAAGCCGATATGATTTATGTCAAATTTATGATTTAAACATATCAACTTGATATTTTATCATATCATATGAAATACCAAATTTAGTATTTTTTTAATAAGTAATGTAAAATAAGGTAAACATAATCTTTACTCATATCAAAATGATATGAATAACTTGATCTTTAAAAAATATAAAATTGACCAGCACATATCAATCTGATCTTTTGTCAATTTTTTTTCTGTGTAGGCAGGGAAGAGCCCTTATTAATGGCTCATTGCGAGCATAATTTGTCCTGAGAGCACGGTCCAGGAACGGAAATATGGTATGAAAATTCATGGCAGGAACATTAAAATTAGTGCATCCCAACAGGCAAGGAGAGAATTTGCGGTTAGAGTTTTAAAGAATTCATGTATAGAAAAACTATCGTTTAAGACATCAAATCGACGTGTTATTACGGTCCATAATGGTTCCTCTTCTTCCAAAGATTTCGTGGTCTCATTTTGGTCAAAAATTCATCTGCGGTTCCAGGGAGGTAAAACTAAGAATTGTGATATCATGGTCTATATTGGTTCATCTTGTTCTCACAAAATTGTTGGTAGATTTTGTTTAATAAAAAACAAGAGAGAACGCAATAGTCGAGTGCCCCGACTTTCAAATTCCCGTTACTCAGCGAAAGGAAGTGCGAGGGAGATGGAGATAAAAAACTTCGACCGGGCATAACTTTTTAACAAATGGTCCGATTTGAAAAATTTCTTCTACATTTTGATAGGTATAACTACACACAACAAAATTGCAAAAAATGTATACTTCTCCGAAATCTTTAAAATTGTAGGCACCAGACACATTTTAGTATCGTTTGGGGCGATTATGGGCGATTGTGGGCTAGAGGGGGAGCGGCGGTCGGCTGAAACCCAAGAATATGTGTTGGTAACCCCAACTTTCTAGCTTTTGTAGTTTCCGAGATACGGACAGTCAGACAGACGGATAGACGGGCAAACGGACATTGCTAGATCGACTCAGCTAGTGATCCTGATCAAGAATATATATACTTTATTGGGTCGGAAAAGCTTCCTTCTACCTGTTACATACTTTTGCACGAATACAATATACCCTTTTACTCTACGAGTAACGGGTATAAACACGAGTCCACTATGCCATGATGCCAGATTTGACAGTTGAAATCGGAATTAAAAGACCGATTTTTAAGGGGATACGACCACAGCTGAAACCATAAGAGCTAGATCAGCCAAATTTTTGCACAGTATTCCATTGGAGGCAGGCGCCCACTAAGGTCCGATATGTCTCCCCAGAGGCTTTTAACAGCTCCAATATCGCTATTTTGAGCAAAAAAATTGAATGTATTTAATGCTTAACTTCTAAACTGGTTGGAATTTCAAATTTTTGATTTTGCAGAATTTTAGGTTTTGAAAAGGCCTAATTGAAAATCTAAAAGAAATTTCCATATCCCCCATAATTTAAGGAATACATTTCAAATTTTCATTAGTTATTCTATGGCCCAAATGCTTCAGTTATATTTTGCAAGTATTTAATATTTTTTTAAAGTATTTTTAACGAATTTATTTAGATTTTCTAAGTTATTGCGTAGCATTTTGTGGCAGCCTGCCGAGAGAGCGAAACCCAGAGAGCGACGGCCGAGAGAGCAAGCCAAGATAACTGATGAGGGGGAGGTGTGAGGAAAAGGGGAGATGAAAGGGGCATTTTAAGTTAAAATTTGTTTGGGATTTTAAAAACTTATATTGCTGCTCCGAATAATATGATTTTCGATCAATACTCAGTTCTGTGGATCAAATTCTTCAGTTTTAGTTTTCAAAAAGTATTTTTATTTTTGTAGCAGAAGTAAGAGCCCTATTTAATTTCCGCCATGGAAGAGAGTAGAAAATTACTACTGTTGGAACATTTTCATGTTTAGCTTTAGGACAACTAGAATGTATAACAGCTGATAGAGCTTTTTGGATATAACTCACTTGTAACAGTTCTCTAAGCTTTACTTGATTCACTGTATTAAATGACTCTAACCTGAAAAGACGTTGTCGTCATATCTTTCGGTTCAAGTTAACATAACGCGGGAATTATCTCTTACAAAGGTTATGGGCCCAGTCCCTGTTAACTAAATCAAAAAATGTATTCGAGAAGTACGTCGGCACGCTACCCTGATTTGAGGTAGTGTTTTTTTGTAATAATTCGGCACAGAAAGAGTGCAGTCAAAGCAAACGGAAAAATGTCGAACGGAATGATTAACATAGAAAAATTATCGGGCGACAACTACGAAAGTTGATCACTTAATATAATAAGTCTATTAATTACCTCCGATTTGTGGAAGTATGTTATAGGCAAAGTGGACCACACAATGACCGCCACAAAACAATTGTTATGAAATGTATTTACCCACGGACCCGCAAGAAAAGTCAGTTTGTTTAAGCAATTGATCAAGTTTCAAATTAAACGCACCGACAGGGTGTTCTGTTCGATTGCGCAGAATCTAAAAGAAATCGATGTACACGTTCCAGAAGAATTACTTTCCATTTTACTGCTGTGTAGTTTGCCGGACGACATAGATAATTTTGTTGCGGCAATGGAATGCAGAGACCAATTACCTACTCTTAGTCAACTGAAGGTCAAGATATTGGAATAGGAATCAAGGAGAGACGATAGAGAGATAGGAAATAATAACGGAACTGAGCAAGTATTTCCGGCGAAGGGTGCAAATAAGTCAACGGATTACGATCGAAGGCGAAACGTAAAGTGTTTTGCATGCGGAAAGCGTGGTCACATTAGAGCGCAATGCAAAATAACGGGAGAGGCAAACACAGCGATGAGAGCGTATATTGGAAAGTCTGGAACCGGAGACAACAATTGGGTAATGGACCTACTCTTAGTCAACTGAATGTCAAGATATTGGAATAGGAATCAAGGAGAGACGATAGAGAGATAGGAAATAATAACGGAAGTATTTCCGGGGAAGGGTGCAAATAAGTCAACGGATTATGATTGAAGACGAAACGTAAAGTGTTTTGCATGCGGAAAGCATGGTCACATTAGAGCGCAATGCAAAAGAACGGGAGAGGCAAACACAGCGATGAGTGCGTATATTGGAAAGTCTGGAACCGGAGACAACAATTGGATAATGGACAGAGGCGCTTCCTATCACATGTGCAGAGAGAGATAATACTTCGAAACTTTAACGGCCGTTTTCTCGTCCGTACTTCAATTTGCCTGCCGGGACAATGGAGCGATAAACAAGAAATGGTTTACTGGTCTTTATGTTAGCGCAGGTAGCGACAAATTTTGTCGGGGTACTTCTTCCACCCTTTCAAATTTGCAAGTGTTGCCAGACATTCAAGCGTTGTCAATCAGGCTCCACTCATCATTCGAAAACAGCTGATTCAATTTACAGGTAAATATAAATCAAAATTGTTAAAGTAAAAGTAATCAAATTTATTCTAAAAATGAATTCCCGAGCGATTTATCTTTAAACTCTGTGGGATATCGTCGAATTGTCTGAAGTGCGAACTTATCTACGCAGATATCAAGGCCAAAGAAATTACTTCGAACATTACAGTAATGAAGAATTTGTGAAATGGTTTCGCTTGTGTAAAAGCTCGGCTCTATTTGTTTTGCAAAAAATTGTTTTGCGACTTGAATCTAAAGTAAAGTAGTAAGTGCATTCATTTGGTTTAACTAATTTCATATAATCAAAAACCATTATTACAGGGAAACGACAATACAGCCATTTGTTATGCTTCTAATAGCACTTAGAAGCAAACGGCAGTTTTCTTATAACTGTTCTACAAGAATTGCCTCCTGTTTATCGGTATAATTTTTACCGCGAGTTTTTTTTGCCGACCTTGGTTATTTATTAGTTAGAAATTTTGTTTATATTATCAGCTGTTAGTGGGACTGTTTTCCGGTATTTTTCGATAGTTTTTCGACTAATTTTTGACAATTAGTTAACTCTTCTGTTGTGGGGTTGCCACCTTGTCTCAAATTAGTTCGCCTTTTATTTGGAGTTTTAAATGACGGACGAGAAAACGAAACCCGATTTACCGCCTAGATAAATTTATCCTTCCATTAGCTAAATTCTACTTTGCAGGACGGACGAGAAAACGGCCCTAAGAGAGGGTAATGAGAGCATTACAATGGCATCGGGCGATAAAGTTAAAGTACAAGGCGTAGGAGGTGTAAAAATAAAATCACATTCTTGCAGTGACATCTTGCTACGCGAAGTATTGTTTGTTCCGGGATTGAGCCACAATTTTTTATCTGTTGGTAAAATAATTAGTTATGGACACACAGTAAAATTTACAATCAAAATGGCTTGTGTTATTAATGACAACAATGAGAAATTGTTTGAGGCAAAGTTGGATGCCGGAATTTTTATGGCTAGAGTGTCGAGCAAATGTCAACAAAAGATTTTCAGTGTGCAAGCAGAGGAAAAGTCAAAATATAAAATTTGGCATGGTAGATTTGGATACCTAAACCTTTGGGATTTGGGAGACCTTTCAAGCAAGTTTATTGTTCGCGGTTTGGAATTGAAATATTCTTGAGACTTTGATTGTGTAACATGTGGAACATGCAAGATAACGAAAAAACCATTCGATAGTTTCGATGGTATATACACAACAAACAAACTAGAACTAATACATGCGCATATTTGCGGCCCCATACGCGTGGCATCTATATCTCGTGCGAGCTGCATTATAACGTTTATCGACGATTATACGGGATATGTCATTTCCACCGTCAGTACCAGTCCAAACCTCATTGAGTAAAGCCGTGCTATCGGCAGAGCTTCGCGAGTACCATCAGTTACAAAAACAAAGTTCTACCAATTTTGGTATCAACAAACAAGTGCGCAAAGAAAATTTCGAAAAAACACAAAATCAACTACCACAGCAAACCGTTACAAAAAGTGCAAGTGCTCTGTGAAGCGGGCGACAGCCGAAGCACAATTACAATGAATCGACCACCTGACTTAGATTACCCTGCACTGGGTAATAAAACAACAACATTTGAACCGAAGTTCCTTATAATCTCCAGAACAACCAATGATACATTAAAAAAAGTTTGGATATTTATAATCAAAAAAGTTATTGAATTCGCCTGCGGCGGCGAAATTGAAACCTGTAATAAAACCAGAAACGGAACCCTATTAGTAAAAAACAAAAGTTTAACAAAAGGCAGTAAAACTACTAAAACAGTCTCTGAACATGAAACTTTGAATTCCTCGAAAAGGAGTAATCTACTCAAACGAACTACGTCATATAGACGAAGCGGACATATTAAACGAGCTTAAGTTTAAAAGGTCAACAATGTTTTAAGAAATACTCATTAAAAAGAAGAACGTTCTTCAAGAATCACGACTTGTAGTTGTAACCTTTTCTTTAACGAATTCAAAGAATTCATCACATGCGCCCCACCCACCAATCTACCCCGTACTCAAAGATAGCATCCACCCAAAAACCTGCAATCACAGAAAACCAAGTTCCAAAGACTGCCAGCACAGAAGTCACCAACACTAACACCAACCGTGAAATAAGGACCTACAACGACATCATCAATCCCAGCACTTCGTCCAAACTCATCAAGCAAACAACAAACCTCGGCATCGAAGATATGGATATCTCAAAGACAAATCTCAATCACCCAAGACTTCGAAGCAACTGGAGTCTCAATAGATACTAAACTTAAACTAAACATAATATCAACCTACATTTTTCCAACAAAGTCCTTTAAATGAATTAACTTAGAAAACGTCCTCGGCTTCGACAACACACCCACTTTAGTCCTCGGAGTCTTTAATAGCTGGCACCTCTCCTAGCCCAAATACCAGAGGCAATATTATTGCCAAATTCCTAGGCCGTTCAGATTACATCTTATTAAACGACAAAAGCCCCACCCACTTCTCTACACACAACTCTTTCATACATATAGACTTATCTTTTTATAGCCCCAGAATTTCTCTGGGAAACAATAGATGACGTCTACGGAAGTGATCACAAAAAATCTTTTCGATAGAATTCTACTGACAAGCCACCGAGTGAAATTGTCAATAAAGAAGCAGCTATGATAAGAAAAATTATTATCCAAACCGCGCACCAATAAATCTCCCTGAACACTACTTTTCAATTGCCTAGAACAGTCCCTTGGTGGAATCAAAATTTATCAGTTTTGAAGAAAGCCAAAGCGTCTAAATGGTCAATACTGAAGCGCAACATTACTGCTAATAAAATAGTCGAATATAAAAAAGCCAACGCTAAACTAAAAAAAGCCGTTAGAGAAGCCAAACGCATCTCTATTTTCAATTTCACTTCCGATATTAGTCCGTTCTCATCTCCAGCTAGAACATGGTCCAACATCAGACGGCTTTGCTGCTTTTACCCCACAAATCACATACATTGCATTAACTACCCTTCTTTCCCGACCCCCAGAACATCTCAAAGTGAAATCGCTAACTCTTTTGGACTTGGAATCCGACGGCAGTAACTTTTCTCCAACTTTTCGCACTAACAAATCCCTCTTAAACCACACTATAGACTACCAACCATCCAATTCTGCACTCGAAATAGAAAAGGACATTTCGTTCATAGAATTCAGCACTGCACTCAACTCCCTGAAAGGCAACACTCCAGGCCTAGATCGCATCTCTTACATTATGATCAAGAACTCCCTCATATCATTCAAACATAGAACTACTATCCTAGAACTACATCCAAGCCTACAAACATAGCCTTGTACTTCCTCTTCTAAAACCCCAAAAACTCAAAACAGACCTAAAATCGTACTGTCCGATATACCTAAATTCATGCCTTGTCAAAACACGTGAAAAAATTATCGCGAAGAGACTGTGAGGAGTCGTAAAACTCCCCACAAATCTCGAGGCAGGATAGCCCCTACACAACGCAAATCGACATTTACTCTTTTATAGTAATATACTCGATAATTCATTTTATTAATTCGTTTTTCTCATTTCAGTTGAATATGTTCACCTTTTAGGATCTAATGTAGTTTCAGTAAATTCAAATTCTAATAATATTTCTAGTTTTAATTGAACTGATGATGATATTACCCAACTCTACCATCAAAATATAAACATTAACATTGATAGCATTGAGAGTAATGAAAATAACGAAATTACTCCTGATCAAGTAGAGTTGGGTTATTATCTAAAATATTTAGGGAAAATGAAGAAAAAACAAGAGAGAACGCTATAGTCGGGTTGGTGTCCCGACTATCTAATACCCGTCACTCGGCTAAAGGGAGTGCGATGGAGATGGAGATATGAACTTTGATCAGCAATAACTTTTTAACGAATGGTCAGATTTAAAAAATTTCTTATAAAGTTCGATAGGTATTGATAAACACAACAAAACTGCATTTTTACTTTTCCGAAATATTTAAATTTTTAAAATCGTTTTTAAACTCTTGTGGGGGTTAGAGGGGGCGTGGCACCTTTTTGATAATAAACTTGCGCTGCGTAGGAGCTCCAAGAATCTTCATGCCAAATACCAATCCTCTAGCTTTTATGGTAGGTAGGTAGAAGTGGTGAGGTCCTCTCTGAGAGCCTCCAAGTAGAGCTGAGCTCCGTTTTGATCCACACCCTCGTAAATTGTTGTCTCCGCGTTCTCTTCAGTACCAGCCTGCGTCATTTAGAAAACCTAGGATTGCAGTTATCCTCTGCTTTCCTATTTCTCCCAATGATTCCAGCTGATACGCCCCGAAGTATCTCGCCCTGATATGGTTTAGTGCTGGGCAATGACACATCATGTGCTCAGGTGTCTCCTGTGTGTCTGTTTCTTTACAGCTCCTGCAATTAGCATTGTACGGAAGCCCCATCTTCATGGCTTGCGTGCCAATGGCCCAATGGCCTGAGATGAGTGCCGTGATCCTTCTAATATCCCTTTTGCTTTTGGTTATTAGTTCTCGAGTTCTCTTGCTATTGATGGTTGGCCAGCAGAGCTTTGATCTCCTGAGACCCTGCTTTTCTGACCAACTTTTACTAGCTAGTGTTTCGTAGTGTTCGTGAATCCTTGCTTGGACTGTATTAAGGGATTCAGGTAGACTAGTTGTATAGGAGTCGTCTGCCGACCCCTTTCGTGCAAGTTCATCCGCCTTTTCGTTTCCTGGTATATCATTGTGCCCTGGCACCCATGTTATCTGTACATGGTTGTTTGTTGCTAGTATGTTGAGAGCCGACTTGCAATCGGCTACTAGTGTCGAGTTGGTTCTTGCTGCTGCGAGAGATTTGATAGCCGCTTGGCTATCCGAGTATATCCGTACCTTGGTATTCCTGAGGCATTGCTGAATCGAAAGCTTGGCTGCTTCTAAAATAGCAAGTACCTCAGCCTGAAAAACTGTCGCTGATTCTGGGAGGTGGAATTTCGATTCTATCCCCCAGCTTTCAGCGAAAATTCCAGCCCCTACACCACAGTCCATCTTGGAGCCGTCAGTGTAGAGTGATACCTCATCTTGTCCGGTTACTCTGTCATTCTCCCAGTCTTCCCTCGTCCCTCGTCTTTTATAGTTTCCGAGATCTCAGCGTTCACACGGACAGACAGACAGACGGACAGACAGACATGGCTAGATCGACTCGGCTAGTGATCCTGATCAAGAATATATATACTTTATGGGGTCGGAAACGCTTCCTTCTAGCTGTTACATACTTTTGCACGAATACAATATACCCTTTTACTCTACGAGTAACGGGTATAAAAACGAGAAAGAAAAAACAGCTGAAGAAGAAGAAGATGTACCTGTTGAAGACGGGGATTCTGATACTGAAGCTGAAATAAATCCACATGAGTTAGAACTCTGGTATTATCTATATAGACAACGGCTACAAAAGCAATCAAATAAAATATACTCACCAAATGTATAATCAAATAACCAAAAAATTCCCAACACACCCAAGTATTATATTTAATACTCAATTTATTTAAAATATAATTGTTATTCGTTTAACTTAATGTTATACTAACAAAATATAAGCATTTATATATATATATATATATATTGTTTAAGATTTATATTGTTCAAGATAATATAATTTTTCAAACTTACTAATTAAATAATTATTTTATATCGTTAAATCTAAAATTGTTTCTGTTTTGTGGGGTCGGGGGGTAATTCATTATCAGATAAAAACACCTCTTAACGAGTTAAAAAACTAGTGACGATCGCACCTTGAACATACAAAAGTTCTGATATCAACATTTGTGACGAAAAATTATTACACTCGTCATTAAATAGACTTTCTAATATTTTCTCATTCGGCCCGCCCTAGCAAACTGTTCCAGCCTTTTTCCCTTCACAGGCATTTTCTATTGCAGCGTGCCGTTAGAATCGTTAGAGCCGTTTTTGAAAAAAATAAAAAAAAGCTAAAAAAAAAGTTTTAAAAAATTCTCTTTTGTTCATATCTTTTTAACTATTACATTTACACAAATTGCAAAAGAAAGCGTTTATAGCATTTAAAAATACCTTTCAAACGAGATGCAGCACAAGCTTTAGTAGTATAGAAGTTAAGGCTTTCCGAATTTTAGCTATTTATAGCTGTTTTCCCGCTAAACTAGCGGGTTTTTCCAAAGGTGGTAGAACAAAAGTTTTTTATATCGATGTGGTGAACGTCATATCAAATTTTCAGAACTTAAAAAACATGTTTTGGACAAACTGACAAACAGAATTAAATTTTCATTTTGGGAAGAAGAAGAAAATCTTATTTTGGCTATTGGCTTTTGAACGGAGCGTCCGATTTTCTGATATGATTATATTATGATTATGATATGATTCTGATCATATTAAGCGCATTTTCAGTAGGAATACAACTAACGTAGTCCGGGGGGCCAATTATCCCCACCGGCCCCAACAGATTCAAATTTCTAAATTTTCACTTTTACACTTTCACCGCTCTCCCTCCCAAACCAATTGATTTTCTTGAGGTCTTGGTATGCAATCCTTTAAGTTTTAGCAATACCTTTAATTTGGTGTATTACTCATTACGATCGGACTATCACAGCAGATTTTCATTTCTTCGTGTAGTCGCCTTCTCCTGGTGCGCTTCGTCACTACATGGACTGCCGTCCATAGTGATTCAATATAAGAAATAGACTTGCAATATTTTCATTGGTTGATTCCTTCGAATATTTGTTGTCGAGGGAGGGAAGGTAAAAGTGTTCAGTGCCCAGCAACCAGGTTTTTGTCTACTCAGTTTCTAGACACATTTGCATTTGTCTAACTAAAACGTCTCAAAGGGGATGATTGCGAGGGAGCGCAGGTGAAAGTGATCAGCGCCTAGCAACCAGGTTTTTGTCTACTCTGTTTCTAGACACATTTGCATTTGTCTAACTAAAACGTCTCAAAGGGGATGATTGCGAGGAAGGGATGGTGGTGGAGAAGCATGATCCCCCAAATGAAGAGGGGATATAAATGAGAAGTTACTGTGAGTGACCTTCAGTTCGAATTTAAAGTCCACTGGATCAGCAACATTAGCAACAAACAAGAAAAAAAAAAAAAAAACAGCTATACAGTTAAACAACTAGAAAACCAGCTAATAACATCTAATCAGTTAAACAACAAAAAACATCTATACAACAAAAAAAAACATCTATACAACAACAAAAACATCTATACAACAACAAAAAACATCAAGAAACAGCTATACAGTTAAACAACAAAAACATCTATACATCAACAAAAACATCAAGAAACATCAAAACAACATGACTACCAACAACGACGTGTGTAATGAAATCACCAATTTCCTCAAAGAAAATGGTTATTTCATTTTTGAGGATCATCGACAGACCCTGGAGATGATTTTCTCCAAACTTCAAAGGATTGAGAAAGTTGGTGAGAGAAAATCCAAATATGGCATACATATGCTATCATGTCCCTGGGTCGACGATGATGTAAAAGAGGACCCGGATACATGTCAATGTCACCAGACACCATACCTTAGAGTTAAAGCTATTGATTTAATAAGAAAATACTATAAACTTAACCTTAAATTAATAAATAAAATAAATAATTTAAAAAAAAATATAGCTCTATATATTTGTAAAATCGAATTAAAAAAATAATAAAATAAAAATTATATTTTAAATTTAAATTTGTATCTTCTCTTGTTTGGGGGATGTGTTTGTTTTCAGCTATTTCTTTTGAATGTTCTTTTGCTAATGGGGTGGGTGTTTGCTTCCAGCTGTTTCTTTTCAGTTTCAGTTTCTAAATATGTTTTCAGTTCCAAGCAAAGGGACCCCTGTTTAAGGGTGTTCTTGGCTATACTAATTAAGTGACCAAAGTGACCACATGTCAACGTGTAAACAGCCTGTGACGTAAACAGCTTGTGACATTTTCTAGTGCTTATGCTAAGTAAAAGGTCACTGATCCACTAAAAGGGTCGCTAACAACTACCTGTTGCCACTCTGATCACACCATATTAGCATATAGAATTCCCTCCCGTCTTATTGTTTTAATCTAAGTAACGGTCACCCGCCGTACTCCAGAAAACACCACCTGCCATCTCTCATAATCCATTTCCGTAATTAATTTTACTAATTTGGGGACTATATTTAGAACTGGAGAGTTAAAACTAATGTTTTCATATTTAATGTATAAAAAATGCCGGTTACAAAATTTCAAATGAACATGAGCTCAATTCAAATTTACATATTCTTTTTGCTTGGGGTGGATGATTGTTTCTCAGTGGCAAGCAAAGGAATCCCCTATTTAAGGGTGTTTGTGTCGCTTGCTCTCAACAATTTGTTTTTCTGTCTGATCCCACCATCCCGTGATATTATCCAGTATGATAATTAAGTGACCCCGTGCACGTGTGAAACACCCACTGAGCAACTAAAAGGGTCGCTTGCTATCAACAACGTGTTGCCACTCAGATTACACATATTTGGCCCATGAACATTTTTTGTCCCCAACTAAATTTAGTAGTAACGAACACCCGTCGTACTCCAGTAACCACCACCAGCCAACTTGATATATTTTGTTTACCTAATTAATTATGCAAATTTGGAGACTATATTTAGAACTCTTTCATTTATTTTAGATGGAGCCTTTAAACTAATGTCATCATATTTAGTGTCTGTTACAAATTTCCAAATAAACATGACCTAAATTCATGACCTAAATACAAATTTTCATATTCTTTGTTTTGGGTGTTTTTAGCTGTTTCTTTTGAGTATTCTTTTACTATTGGGGTGGGTGTTTGCTTTCAGCTGTTTCTTTTGAGTATTCGTTTGTTCGGGGTGGGTGTTTGTTTCTCAGTGGCAAGCAGAGGGATCCCCTATTCAAGGGTGCTAATCAAGTTACCAAGTTCACGTGTGAACGTGTCAACAACCCAAGACATTTTTTAGAGGCTATGGTTATTAAATTGCTTACCACACCACACTTTCTTCCCGCCTCCTTTCACCCCATTTAATAAATCTATTAACGGACACCCGTCAACTTATCACCCTAATTAACGATCACTCGTAACGCACCACTTAGAACTCAAACATATCCTTTTCCCTTCTCAGCCATAACCAACGTTAATAAGGATGCCCTGAACCTTCTCGTCAACCACTAAATACGAATCCCTCGTCAGGGACACCTGCCACGCCCCAGTAAATTCTCCTCCGCTTAATTAGAATCCCCGATTTCTGAACCGAATTTCGGGATCGGATTCGTGGATACAATTCCTGGATACAATTCCTGGATATACGCAATTTATCACCCTAATTACGATCACTCGTAACGCACCAGTAACTTCTCCCCGCTTAATTAGAATCCCCGATTTCTGGATAGGATTTCTGGATACAAAAGCTGGATACAATTCCTGGATATACGCAATTTATCACCCTAATTAACGATCACTCGTCACGCACCCATTAACTTTAATTACCCCCACCTGTCACCTTAACCTAATTTATTACACTAATTACCCTAATTAATTGCCTCCCCCTCCACTTTGTATCCAGCTTTTGTATCCAGCTCCCCCATTTATACACTACTCATAGGAGTAAGCGAGAGGCAAATAGGTAGCTAACGCCTTTAGTTGGGACTTTTTCCAACCGCGGTACTCAGTTGAGCTAAGGAAATGGTAAGGAAATACCAAAAAAATACCAGATTTAGCGGATGAATTCCGATGAACGCCTTTAGCCGCGGCCCAAAGAATAGAAAATTTGATCTTTGGCTGTGTTTGTGCAGAAGCGGTGTGCCAATAACAAATTATAAATGGAAGGAAAATCCCAAAAACCAATGGAAATCAGCTTTTAGGAGTTGCGGCAATACATATCGCCATGCCAACAGCAAAGCTTGCGACCCAGGTCGGCTCAACATTTTGTAATATTTTAAATTTGGCGCCAGTTGATGTTTGCTGTTTGTCAACAAACCCAGTAAGACCATGCCACTGGCATTGCGGATGAACTCCAAAAACTCCGGCCACACTAAAAGATTAATATTTTTCGACTAGTAAAACTCTTAGCCGAACTGAGTACTAGGCTTATGTTCTAAAGCTCTTATGAGAGCAAAAGTAAACAAACAAAAACTTCTGATATCAAATAAAAACACCTCCTAACGAGGTAAAAAACAAGTGACGATCGCACCTTCAAGACATAAAAGTTCTGATATCAACATTTGTGACAAAAAATTATTACACTAGTCATTAAATACACATTCTAAAATTTTCTCATTCGGCACGCTGCAATAGAAGATGCCTGTGAAGGGAAAAAGGCTGGAATAGTTGGCTAGGGGTGTCCCAAGTTACACTCTCAAAGTGGCCCAACTTACAAACTGGGATAGCTACCATTGGTTACTCTTTTAGCTTCAAAATAAACCAAAGAAAATATTTTTTTCTAAGGGAAAACTAGAAGATCATTTATTTTTAAAGTGCCAAAATATAGGATTTAAAAAAAAGTGGACAATATCTTTTTGGTGAAAAATGATACACGACTCTCACAGCTCAAATTTGCCTTGAGCCTGGCTTATAATGATTTTCCTAAAAGTATTGTCACTAAAATAGTCTACAAAAAAAACTAAAAACATTTTTGTTGTGAAAAAGTTTTGAGAATGTCGGGTGTTTCAACTTACAGACCGTAGGGGAGAGTAGGGTAATGTGACGAACGATTCGTTTTTTTAATGTAACTTTTCTAAAAATCAATATTTTTTAAAAGTGTAAAAACAGAAAGTTGCTTACATCTAATGAGCATATTTCTGAAAAATTTGGATTCAAAATTTCAACATAGCCAAATCCCACAGCGTTTGGCGTAAACCATTCTTTTTACAAAAAAAAAATATTTTTTTTACATAATTAACGGAAAAGTTATTTCCGATACGGAAAAGAAGGAATTAATAAGATAATGCCCAAACTGACTAAAAACAAAATTTGGTCTAAGTCCATTTTTATACCCGTTACTCGTAGAGTAAAAGGGTATATTGTATTCGTGCAAAAGTATGTAACAGCTAGAAGGAAGCGTTTCCTACCCCATAAAGTATATATATTCTTGATCAGGATCACTAGCCGAGTCGATCTAGCCATGTCTGTCTGTCCGTCTCTCCGTCTGTCCGTCTGTCTGTCCGTATGAACGCTGAGATCTCGGAAACTACAAAAGCTTGAAGATTGGCATTTTGCATACAGATTCTTGGAGTTCCTACGCAGCGCAAGTTTATTTCAAAAAAGTGCCACGCCCCCTCTAACGCCCACAATAGCTAATATACGATTTTAAAAATTTAAATATTTCGGAAAAGTAGGAATGCAGTTTTGTTGTGTTTATCAATACCTATCGAAATGTAGAAGAAATTTTTTAAATCGGACCATTCGTTAAAAAGTTAGGCCTGACCAAAGTTTTATCTCCATCTCCCTCGCACTCCCTTTAGCTGAGTTACGATTATTAGATAGTCGGGACACCAACCCGACTACAGCGTTCGCACTCCCTTTAGCGGACTGACGGGTATTAGATAGTCGGGACACCAACCCGACTATAGCGTTCTCTCTTGTTATACCCGTTACTCGTAGAGTAAAAGGGTATATTGTATTCGTGCAAAAGTATGTAACTTCTAGATTGCGCTGTAACTTCACGTTGCGCTGTAGTTGCTTGATGCAAAGTCACTAAACTAAAATCGCTGTCTTTACTAGTACTTCCTGCGATTACAAAAATTTTATTTTACCACTTTGTGAAGCAATATGGGGATAATTTTTTTATTCGGAAACCGCGTGTATTCCGGCGTACAGAAGTTTTCTAATTTTAAATTTTCTTAAAAAATATTTAATTTTAATTTTAAAAATTTTTAAAAATATTTTTCTGAAAGATATTATGATATGCCACAAAGTGGCATTGGAATTATTAAAATACCTTAAACGAGTTTCAAGTGCTGCATATCTTAAAAATCGCGTGGAATGACCCAATAATAACAAGTTGGTTTGTTTACCACACGATATTAACAAACTTAGAACTGCAATATTAAATTGTGGGAGTGATTACTGAACTCCACCCGCACCAAAAAAATTATAAAAAACAAAACGAAAAATAATACGATTTAATATCATTTTTAAATTTTTTGATCGAGTAACAAGATAGTTGGCTCTAAAAGAGTTGACTTTTGGTTATAACTAAGTTTTTTTGTCCATTAATAAATGGATCAGAACATTGACTTGCATTTTGCATGGTTAAGGTGTAACAAGTTGATGGAGCACCAAGACTGTAATTCATTTAGATCCGATTGTAGGCGATGATGAGAGATTTCGTCGGAGTATGATAGGCAAATTTTAACGTCATCAGCATACATTAAAGTAGTGGCAAAAGATATGACGTTTGGAAGATCGTTTATAAAGAGTACAAACAGTAGTGGACCTAAGTGACTGCCTTGGGGGACACCAGAGAAAACATTTACAATAGAAGACAATTGATTATTAAAGAGAACGCGTTGAGTTCTATTTGAGAGATATGCCAAAATCCAGTTTAGTAAAATTGGTGGAAATCCTACACTCAAAAAAAAAACGCCTAAAATCGCCTTTGATTTTAGAAAATCGCCTATGGATTTGCGTCACTGGCGATTTTGTCTATATTAAAGAAAGTAGGTTTTTAAAATCAATGGCGTTTTTTTTCTAAAATACAAAAAAAAATCTGCAATTTAGAAATTTTTTACTAGAAAGTAAAAAAGTTATGTCTTACAATTTAGAAATAAAGGTTTTCTAAGAAATAGAAATACTGTTTTTTTTTAATATAGAAAAATTTTTTTCTAAATACAAGAAAAAATTTCTCAAATCCAGAAAATACAAAAATGATGCTTTGGTGGTAATCGGAATTATGCCGGTTGTTTCTGTGACGCCACGCCCCCCTTGTGTTGTTGTTCTCCGTTCTTGTTTGTCATCTTATTTTAATTTCCTTATATTGTGCACGTGGTGTAGGTGATGTATATGTTTATTATGTACATGCACTTTAAGTTTCAAATCGGACCTGTAATTATAACTGAAATGAGTATACAAATTACAAATTTTAAATATAAAAACCCAACAACTTACACTTTTGAGAAAAACATCTCGGGTCGCCCCACGCGGGAATCGAACCGCTTCCCTCGGAGTTTGCAGTCAAGCACTCTAACCGCTGCGCCACGGATGCATCGCGTGAGGCGCTGTCCAAAGTCTATTCACATTTTGTTCTCTTATTTTTAGTCAAATCGATCTGGCTCGCTTCTAGTTATTCTTTTTGTTTATTTAATTTTGTTCGTAAATATTTATTGATTAATTTTAATATTTATACACAAATATATTTTACTATGGTTCAATAGTAACAGTATTTGAATTTCAAATTTGAAAAACATAAAAATCATTTTTAACAAAATATAACTATTAAAAAAATTTTTAAAAATGCAACACATTTTTTTTTATTAATATGTAAATATTAAAGATTAAAAAAAAAAAATAAAAAGACGCCATGCATTTTTCGTCTCGACGTGGGATTGAACTCACACTTGCGGCGATTAGCATGTATAACATATTGTAACGAAAGTTACCCCTATGGGGCGCCACAATACTTGCCCAAGTGGCAGCACCATACCCAAAGCCAACGCCTGGCAACCCTGCACGACTGGTCACCCTAGGACCTGTAACAAGCCGGTCAAAAACGTTTGGGAGGATAGCGATCACACTGATCGCGCGCTCTCTCTTCTCTCTTCTTTCCGGTTGTCTGCCATGCTGCAAGCTCAATTAATTAAGCGGCTAATAAAACCTTAAAAATAACCCTTAAGAACCACTGCGTTGTTATTTGACGTTGTCGTAACGTGGATTGACCCCCACCTCATTAAAAAGTATCCGCTCGGCTAACAGTGGCGAATTTGGAAACCCCTACGGGCGACTAAGTTTCGCTACAATATTCATGCACGCACGCGTTAGACCCCTAGGCTACCAAATTTTCTTCGATTAAAGGCGATTTTTTCTGAATGTTAGAAAAATTTTAAACATTTTTTCTGTTTTTTAGAAAAACAATATTTCTAGGGGAGAGGTCTGTAGGTTGAGACAGTCTGTAAGTTGAGACACTCAATTTTCTCAAAACTTTTCCACTAAAAAAATTTTTTTATTTTTTTTTTGTAGTCTTTTTCAGTGACAAAACTTTTGGGGAAAACATTATAAGCCAGGCTCTAGCCAGATTTAAGCTGTGAGAGTCGTGTACCATTTTGCACCAAAAAAGTTTTTGTCCACTTTTTTCAAAATTCCATTAAAAATTAATAACGTGCTTAAATTAACTTTGTAAGAGATTTAAAACATTAGTAATTCAACTGTTAACAAATTAAAAAAAGAATCAGCTTAATGTGACAGTCAGAAAAAAAGTTATTAATTTTTTCTCGAAACATCCCAATTTGTGTAAGTTGGGACACTTTGAGCGTGTAAGTTGAGACACCCGTTTTTCATACAAAATGGCCTTAGCCCGACAGAGGTCGCTTTCTGCCTAGTACATTTCTTTGATATTAGGGGAAAAGTGAATGTTCAATGAGCCTTTTGGTTTTAATTGTTATTTGGTCTAAGTTTTAAAAATGGATGGGAAATAATTCAAGACGAACTAAAATTGATTAAATTAACATAAATAAATAGTTTTTAAAAGTTTGGAGTACTTTTGGTGTGAGTATTATTGACTTTTAAAAGTGTCTCAACTTACAGACCTCTTTTTCAAATTGTCATTTTTTGGCACTTTTCAAAAAAAATTATTTTTTAGTTTTCCCCAGGGAAAAAAAATTTTTTTTTTGCTTTATTGTACAGCTAAAAGACTAAGCTTTCGATCGGTACCTAACACGTGAAGTTTCAAAAACGAATGTCCAAATGGGAGACTAAAAACAAAAGGTGTACCAACCTACAGACCTCTCCTTATATAAGAATTTTTTCTCATTTGAATGGCGATTTTTTTTTATTTTTAGAAATGTTTAGTCTTTTTTTTTCTAAAAGCAATGGCGATTTTAACCATCAAATATAGAAAGGCAGATTAGAAAAAACACCTTATAATTTAGAAAAAAAAGGATTTTTCTCATTTTGAGAAAAAAATTTCTAAAAAATATCGTTTAACAGATAAATTTTCTGAAGTTTAGAAATTTTTTTCTCTTTATAGAAAATTTTTCCTCTTTATAGAAATTTTTTTCTAAACCACAAAAAATTTTTTTTTTCTATATTTCAAAAAAAAATTTTTTTGAGTGTAGAAGAGACAGTTTGTGAAGGAGAAGACTATGGTTTACTGAATCAAATGCCTTGCTGAAGTCTGTAAAAATAACATCAGTTTGGCATTTATTACGGAAACTTCGATGAATAAGACAGGAGAATTCGAGGAGATTTGTAGTCGTTGACCGATGCCTGACAAAACCATGCTGAGCTGTTGAAGTTGGCAGGTAACCAACTGTTCAAAAAGCTTAGGTATGGCAGAGAGTTTAGCAATACCGCGATAGTTTTCAACATCGGATCTTGAGCCTTTTTTATGCAGAGGAATGATGAAAGATTCACTCCAAATTCTCGGGAACTCAGAAAGAAGCAGAGATTGGTTAAATAAAAAAGTGATTGGCCAAGACAAAGTTTCGGCACAGTTTCTAAGGACACAGCTTGGTATCTTATCAGGACCCGGAGAAAACGATATTTCAAGGGACAAAAGAGCTTTGAGAACGTCTTTGACTTCAAAGTACGGAACATTGATATTATTAATGTGGGATAGAGGGTAAGGATAAGGAGTCGGGGAGCTATAGGACTGTGGAGAGTAGGTTGACTGGAAAAATTTGGCAAAAAGATTAGATATGTTTGATGATGAGGATTCAGTAGACCTTTTATAATGAAGAGATGAGGGATAACAATTACACTTTCTTTTAGAGTTCACAAAGGAATAAAAATGTTTTGGATCCAAGCGAATGTTTTCTCTACATTGAGCAATGTAGCGAGCATAACTCTGATTAGCAGCCAGAGTAAATTCAGAGCGGATCGAGACGTACTTCGCCAGGTCTACTGGGAGGTTGGTTTTTAAATATTTTTTGTATAGCGTGGATTTTTTGTTTTTGAGGTAGGATAAGTGCTTATTAAACCATGGAGGCTTGGATGAGTCAATTACAGATACTTCTGGTACGAAAATGTTGATAGACGAATGCAAGAACTCATAAAATGTTGACACTGCAGTCTCTAAATCATAACATAATTTTAATGATGACCAATCGATGGAACCCAGATGTTGGCTTAAACTGTTAAAATTGGCTCTGCGGAAACATTTGACTCGTGTGGCCGATGTACTACGAGTTTCTGCGTTAATCTCAACTTTCAACAACAAGGTTGGGTGGTAGGGATCTTCTGGTGTGGAGAAGGGTGAGCATCTGAGCAAAATTGTGAGGGTCTCGTTATTAACAAAGATTAAGTCTAGGAGCCTGTCTTTATTGTTCTCCACAAAGTTAATCTGACCCAAAGACAAATCAGATAGGCCGTCGATAAACTCATGTTGACTCTCAGTAAAAAGAAGATTAGAGTCCGGTGAAGTCACCCAAAGCAGGTTAGGCAAGTTAAAGTCACCCATTACAATGAAATTGCAGATGAAACTAAGTCAATTGCAGAAAGGTGCATTAAATACAGGGATACATCAGATTTAGGTGGAATATAGGAGCAAGTTATGTAAATGTTAGTACTATTTAAAGAAATTTTGACTGCTATAAATTCAATGGCATGAAAATTCTCAAAAGCAAAAAGCTCAGAAGACAGTGAATTATGAACTGCAATTAAAACGCCTCCACCGAGGGTGGGGCGATCAACTCTATAAACAACAAAGTTATCAGCAAATATTTCTTGATCAGAGACGGACGAGTTCAGCCAAGTTTCAGATAAAGCTATTACGTCTGCATCGGTGGAAAGACTGTTAACATACACCTTACTCAGTTTTCCCAGTAGACTTCGCACATTTTGGTAGAGAATCGACAAGTTATCTAGTTTTTTGAAGCAGCTGTACTGGGGCCCCGAGTCTTGTCCTTTTGGAGATACTCGTGAACTAACGTATTCACTGGCCAAATTGTAGAATCAAGTGCTTTAGAGAACAAATGGTCTGCAAGAAGAATTTTAAATTAAGATATGTTACGCTTATTTTTAAAATTAAATTTATAGACAGAAATAGCGTTATCTGGAGCAAGAAGTTTTTCGCAAAGGTAGATTCTCACATCCTCAGCAGTAGCTTCTGGGTTGAGTCTGGATACAAATATGGATTTTTTAATGACCCCACTTAGAGGGATGCCCGAGACCGCAGGAGATTCTAATATCATAAAAGTAGCCTAAAATATCAGAATGAGACGACATTTTAAGATGTGTACATTTTTGTTTTCTAATTATTTTTATTTTTATTTGTATTTAACGGGAACGGAAGTTTCATCAAATGTTCACACAGTGGCAATTTTCGAATAAAAAACAGGTTTACTTTCCATATTTATATTATTTTTCCCTTCTACCCTAATCCAAAATCCTCTGTAATGGGGTAATTTATATATTAAATTAATTTCTTCTGCGAATTTTGCGTGGTTTCCGTAATTCCTCCTCATTTCCGATTGGATCTCCGTTTTCGTTCCTCTATCCAGCTGTACTGGATATCGAGTTTTCTATACCATTTAATCTCCTCCTCGAGCAGGAGTATATTATCCTCCAATGATAGTATCGATGCCTTCATCGATTCTACCTCCTCTATGGATTGTTCTACTTTAGAAGAATCGACCTCTCTAGCTTGATTCAAAAGCGTCTCCAGCTTTGCCTGCTGGTCAAAAGTGAGATTCTTAATAGGTATTAACTCGCAGATTCCTTAGCATGTTTGTTGAACACACTCGATCTCCTTTCTGCTACTTCTTCCTTTTTGGTGAATCCCATCTCAATCCAATTCTCACAATTCTCGTTTAACAGCTCGAAGGATTTTCCGGTTATTGACTCCATATTTATAATTTTCAAGTGCCTAACTGTCATTTCATATAACAATACATCTTTTTTTCCACTCAAATTTGCTATTTATCGTGACCAACATTTGACCTTTAAACAGATGATGATTAAAATAATGGGATGTGCTGATAAAAAAGTTTATGGTTAGGACAATCTTCTATTGTTTTATCCCTGCTAAGCTGATTTTGTATGATATTTGTTTATGGATGTTAAGTTTACAATAATTTTACCTTATATAGATATTGCTGTACAACCCTTTGTATCATCACTTTTTGTATTGCTGTCGGTAACCATCACTTCAGGATTATTACCTGGTTATCAATAGTTCTCCTGCTTAATGACTTTTAAATTATGGATGACAAATTTTTACTAACCCTCTTATCGTTTTTTATTTCTATTCTGTTAACTACATCTTTATACTATTTTATGAATATATACATTCATAAGAAATTGTTCTTCTTATTTGCGACTGTGACAAACTGTTGTTGACAATCTTGACATTGGGATTATTATACACTTGACCTCTTTGTTATTCTTAGACCTTGTGATATTGTTAATAACTGTGGTTATGGGATACAAGGCTAGCAAGTGGCGATATTGAAAAATGTATGATGGAATCCGCGATACGAACGAAAGAATACGAAAGAATAAAAATAATAAATAGCTAAAAAAATAATAGCTGATATAATACACTTGTGGAATGAGATTATATGATACTTTTTAATCTTGTTTTGAGATATTTGCAAATAATCGGAATGGAAAGATTTAATGGTATTTATGATTAAATTATAGACGTGATATACTTAACATTCTTGTTTTTGTTTCGTTACAACGATGTAATGAATATTGAGTCGGTGTAGGTATCTATCTATCTATATTTTGCATCCAGTATTCATTTATTAGTTTTCTATGTTTAAGCAGGTTGGAATAATAAGAATAATATCTCAAATATTAGTATAAATTTTGATGCTAAGTTTTATGATAACACAGTGCAACATGAAAAATGTAACCGCAATTCTGATTTCATGGGCGGAAAGTACTCATCGAAATAAGCTAAAACCCATTTGGGTTTCCCTGGCTTAGCTCGCGTTTACCTATTATAGCGAGTTAAAGTTTTACATACAAAATTTATTTGTAACGGCCATATCTTGTGAACCGATTACAATTTCACTATCAAGTCTTCAGTGATTATGTAGCTATGAACCCAAGGAACTAAATTGACAAATGACTCTTGCGAAGAAGTGCACCTAGCGCGTTAAAAATCAAAAAAATTAGCGACAATTTTTGTTAATGCGCTACGTGCACTTGGTGCTAGGTGCGCAAGAGTCATTTGTCAATTTAGTTATAGGCTTGATAGTGAAATTTTAATCGGTTCACAAGATATGGCCGTTACAAATAAATTTTGTATGTAAAACTTTAACTCGCTATAATAGGTAAACGCGAGCTAAGCCAGAGAAACCCAAATAGGTTTTAGCTTATTTCGATGAGTACTTTCCTCCCATGAAATCAGAATTGCGGTTACATTTTATAACCCTAAAAATGTTGCACAGTGTAATTGTTGTTGTGTTGAGAGGTCTAAGGAAACCGGTTTCCATATTGTGTACACATGTTAAGGTCGGTTTTTCTTCTCTAAGCATTGGTTTTTAAGTAATTTAATGTCAGGAAGTTAATGTTATATACATCATTATAAATTTGAGACCAGATATGATAATAAATATAACTATGAAATTGATTGATATGTTCAAGAATTATTTTAACTGATGCCTTGTTACTATTACCTGTTATTAGCTGGTTTTTAGTTGTTACTATCTGTTTTATTTGTTGTGATATGTTAAAGATATTTTTTTTATATTTATCCATTTATTCAATATTTTAAAATGAAGATAATTGATCAATATTTTCAACATCACCTAAGTATAAAAGCTATAATCATGAATTAGATGGAGATGATCGCAAACTAGGATTTATTATGACGACTTTTCATACTAGAATCCTGAATTACCGTCAGAAACATGTGTCTACCTATTTTAATGTAAATCACCAGAATAGAGAAAGAAGATTAACTTCAACAAATTAATTAATAAGTAAAATAATTGAAATTAATAAATAATTAAATATTAATAAATTAATAAATCTACAAGCTCTATGCGAGTCCTTTTTATGAAATCTTTATGAGCCATTTGTGGAAAGGAAATAACCTTGGAATCAATTTAACACGTTCTGGGGCGGAAAGAAAAATCTGTATTTGAAAATATTTTCCCACATCTGAGAATCATTAACTTGTGAGATTTGTTTCATTGGACGTTGTTTTAATTTCTTTACTAGTTTTACAATCATAGGATACATATTTCCCTAAAATGATCGGACATGTTTGTCTTAGATAACAATCTTTAAATACTTTGGGTGTATGACCTTTCTCACGTACATAGGAATCCCAGTTGAATATTAATTGCTCATAATGAAGAAAAAAGTCACGTGATCAGTATTGTTACATGGGGGATGTCGGGGATGGACGAAAGGTGAGCTACATTTTCTCACGTGGGTGTGCGACCTTCCTCACGTACATAGAAAGCCCAGTTTAATATTAATTGCTCATAATGAGGAAAAGGTCACGTGATCAGCACCAAATGAATTTAAATTGAAAGCCCCTTATCATTGTTATTGATATTTCATATCAAAACGAATCAATAAAAACTGTTTCTATTGATGTGAGAATTTCAACAGAACTGAGGATACCAAGTCATGAAAATACCCAAGCTTTTTGTCTCCTCATACATGATCGTTTAGAATAACCCTTTAAACGGACTTGTACAACGAGTTGTTTAACATTAGGAAAATGATGAAAGATATTGTTTCAGTTGATGTGCAAGGCTTCTTTGATAATATTGCTAATTTCATTCTAAAGGAAATAAGAATAGTATTTAAACAAGATCCTTACTTGAATAATAGTTTTGTAATGGAACCACCATATGATTTCACTTTACTAAATACAAAATCTCGAAAGACTGCAATTTGGTTAACCAATAAACATCATAACATCGTCAGCTCATTAATATTGAGGAAATTGATTGTCCGTCCCTATACAGGTTTAAGGGAAACCGGTTTCCATATTGTGAAACACATATTAAGGGCGGGGTTTGTGCTCAAAACAATGCATACATTATTTTAAAATTTATTAAAGATTTTAAAGGGGAGGTATTAGGCCACCACTTTCAATTCCTCCTAAACACAAAAACGATGTTCATGAATCAAGGTGGATATGATCTTAAAACTATGAAATAAGCTGAACACTTTACATTCTGTAATCCCGAATTGACACCAGCAACATGCGCCTGCCACTTCTATGCAAATCGTCGGGATGGAGTCAGAAAATTAATTTCAATATATAATGAAATATGTTTAGAATCCCAAAATAAATGAATAAATATATTATTGTGTTACAAATTAAACACCGTCTTTTTATTTGGAGTTCAAATTGCAGGTACGGAGAATGGAGAATGGACTAATTGCGGGATCGTGATTTCAACCCCTATTATGGCTCGTGTTAGAGCTAGCCTTGGGCATTGACGTAACGTTTATGATCTTATCAATGAGCGCGCGCCTTGAGGCTTGTGCCTTTTATTGCGGTCGGGGACTGTAACAGGTGCGCAGGTTTGGGTCCCCTTGTGCGAGTCCCTTTTATGACATCTTGTGATCAATATTGTTACATGGGGATGTGGTGGATGGGGTGAAGGTGAGCGACATTTTCTCACGTGGGTGTCTGGCCTACATAGAAAGCCTAGTTGAATATTAATTACTCATAATGAGGAAAACGGCTTCTAAGAAATTCAGCATTTGTCTAAAACTTCTTAAAGGGGATGATTGCTAGGTAGGGATGGCGGTGGAAAAGCATGATCCCCCATATTAAGAGGGAATAAATGTGAGAAGTAACTGGGAAGGAACTTCACTTCGATTTCAAAGTCCACTGGATCAGCAACATTAGCAACAAACAAAAATCAATAATCAACCAAACAACAAACAACAGTTAAACAGCAACAACAACATCAAGAAACAACAAACAACAGTAAAACAGCAACAAACAACAGTTAAACAGCAACAAGGAACAGTTAAACAGCATCAAACAACAGTTAAACAGCAACAAAAACATCAAGAAACAACAAACAAAAATCCATAAACAACAATAAACAAACATGAATACCAAAAACAACAAACATGAATACAAAAAACAACGTGTGTGATCAAATCATGAATTTCCTCGAAGAATATGGTGATTCCATTTTTGAGGATCATCGACAAACCCTGGAGATGATTTTCTCCAAACTTCAAAGGATTGAGAAAGTTGGTGAGAGAAAATCCAAATATGGCGTACATATGCTATCATGTCCCTGGGTCGACGATGGTGTAAGAGAGGGCCCGAATACATGTCAATCTCACCAGGCACCATCCCTTAGAATTAAAGCTATTGATTTAATAAACAAATACAATAAACTTAACCTTAAATTTAAAGAAATAAATAATTGAAAAAATCTATAGCTATATATATTTGTAAAATCGAATTAAAAAAAATAATAAAATAAAAATTTATTTTAAATTTAAATTTGTATCTTCTTTTGTTTAGGGGATGTGTTTGTTTTCAGCTATTTCTTTTGAATGTTCTTTTGCTAATGGGTGGGTGTTTTCTTCCAGCTGTTTCTTTTCAGTTTTCAGTTTCAGTTTCTAAATATGTTTTCAGTACCAAGCAACGGGACCCCTGTTCAAGGGTGTTCTTGGTTATACTAATTAAGTGACCAAAGTGACCACATGTGAACGTGTAAACAGCCTGTGACGTAAACAGCTTGTGGCATTTTCTAGTGCTTATGCTAAGTAAAAGGTCACTGATCCACTAAAAGGATCGCTAACAACTACCTGTTACCACCCTGATCACACCATATTAGCATATAGAAATCCCTCCTGTCGTATTTTTTAAATCTAAGTAACGGTCACCCACCGTATTCCAGAAAACACCACCTGCCAACTCTCATAATCCATTTCCCTAATTAATTTTACTAATTTGGGGATTCAGAACTCGTTCATATATTTTCACTGGAGAGTTAAAACTAATGTTTTCATATTTAGTGTATAAAAAAACCTGTTACAAAATTCCAAATGAACATTAGCTCAATTCAAATTTACATATTATTTTTGCTTGGGGGGTGGGTGATTGTTTCTCAGTGGCAAGCAAAGGGATCCCCTATTTAAGAGTGTTTGTGTCGTATTTTCTAAATCTAAGTAACGAACACCCGTCGGACTCCAGTAACCACCACCAGCCAACTTGATATATTTTGTTCACCTAATTAATTATGCAAATTTGGAGACTTTATTTAGAACACATTCATTTATTATACCCGTTACTCGTAGAGTAAAAGGGTATATTGTATTCGTGCAAAAGTATGTAACAGCTAGAAGGAAGCTTTTCCGACCCTATAAAGTATATATATTCTTGATCAGGATCACTAGCCGAGTCGATCTAGCCATGTCCGTCTGTCCGTCCGGATGAACGCTGAGATCTCGGAAACTACAAAAGCTAGAATATTGGGATTACCAACACATATTCCTGGGCTTCCTACGCAGCGCAAGTTTATTTCAGGCGACCGCCACGCCCCCTCTAACGCCCACAATCGCCTATAGTCGTCCACAAACCATACTAAAGTGTGTCTGGCGCCCACATTTTCAAATATTTCTGAGAAATATAAATGCAATTTTGTTGCGTAGTTATACCTATCGAAATGTAGAAGAAATTTTTTCAATCGGACCATTCGTTAAAAAGTTAAGCCTGAACAAAGTTTATATCTCCATCTCCCTCGCACTCCCTTTAGCCGAGTGACGGGTATTAGATAGTCGGGACACGAATCCGACTATAGCGTTCTCTCTTGTTTTAGATGGAGCCTTTAAACTAATGTCATCATATTTAGTGTATAAGAAAAGCTTGTTACAAATTTCCAAATAAACATGACCTAAATTTATGACCTTAATACAAATTTTCATATTTTTTGTTTTGGGTGTTTTTGGCTGTTTCTTTTGAGAATTCTTTTGCTATTGGGGTGGGTGTTTGCTTTCAGCTATTTCTTTTGAGTATTTGTTTGTTCGGGGTGGGTGTTTGTTTCTCAGTGGTAAGCAAAGGGATCCCCTATTCAAGGGTGCTAATCAAGTTACCAAGTCCACGTGTGAACGTGTCAACAACCCGTGACATTTTCTAGAGGTTATGGTTATTAAATCTATTAACGGACACTTGTCATACTTTCTTCCCCCTTCGTTTTACCGCATTTTCTAGATATAAGCAACGATCACCTGTCAACTTATCACCCTAATTTACGATCACTCGTAACGCACCCGTGAACGTTCTTGTAACCACTTAGAACTCAAACATATCCTTTTCCCTTCTCAGCCATAACCAACGTTAATTAGGATGCCCTGAACCTTCTCGTCAACCACTAAATACGAATCCCTCGTCAGGGACACCTGACACGCCCCAGTAAATTCTCCTCCACTTAATTAGAATCCCCGATTTCTGAACCGAATTTCGGGATCGGATTCCTGGATACAATTCCTGGATACAATTCCTGGATACACGCAATTTATCACCCTAATTACGATCACTCGTAACGCACCAGTTACTTCTCCCCGCTTAATTAGAATCCCCTATTTCTGGATAGGATTTCTGGATACAAAAGCTGGATACAATTCCTGGATATACGCAATTTATCACCCTAATTAACGGTCACTCGTCACGCACCCATTAACTTTAATTACCCCCACCTGTCACCTTAACATAATTTATTACACTAATTACCCTAATTAATTGCCCCCCCCCCTCCACTTTGTATCCAGCTTTTGTATCCAGCTCCCCCATTTATACACTACTCATAGGAGTAAGCGAGAGGCAAATAGGTAGGTATCAGTTGAGCTAAGGAAATGGTAAGGAAATACCAAAAAAATACCAGATTTAGCGGATGAATTCCGATGAACGCCTTTAGCCGCGGCCCAAAGAATAGAAAATTTGATCTTTGGCTGTGTTTGTGCAGAAGCGGTGTGCCAATAACAAATTATAAATGGAAGGAAAACCCAAAAAACCAATGGAAAACAGCTTTTAGGAGTTGCGGCAATACATATCGCCATGCCAACAGCAAAAAAGCTTGCGACCCAGGTCGGCTCAACATTTTGTAATATTTTAAATTTGGCGCCAGTTGATGTTTGCTGTTTGTCAACAAATCCAGTAAGACCATGCCACTGGCATTGCAGATGAACTCCAAAAACTGCGACCACACTAAAAGATTAATATTTTTCGACTAGTAAAACTCTTAGCCGAACTGAGTACTAGGCTTATGTTCTAAAGCTACATACATGTGCTGTACCTCGTTTAAAAGATATTTTGAAATACTTAAACGCCTTTTTAACTTAATTCGTTTAAATACAATAGTTTAATTTAAAAAAATTTAAAGTTTTGGTTGAACTTTTTGAATTTAAATGTATATATTAGTTCTTATGAGAGCAAAAGTAAACAAACAAAAACTTCTGATATCAAATAAAAACACCTCCTGAAGAGGTAAAAAACAAGTGACGATCGCACCTTCAAGACATAAAAGTTCTGATATCAACATTTGTGACAAAAAATTATTACACTAGTCATTAAATACACATTCTAAAATTTTCTCATTCGGCACGCTGCAATAGAAAATGCCTGTGAAGGGAAAAAGGCTGGAATAGTTGGCTAGGGGTGTCCCAAGTTACACTCTCAAAGTGGCCCAACTTACAAACTGGGATAGCTACCATTGGAAAGGTTACTCTTTTAGCTTCAAAATAAACCAAAGAAAATATTTTTTTTCTAAGGGAAAACTAGAAGATCATTTATTTTTAAAGTGCCAAAATATAGAATTAAAAAAAAAGTGGACAATATCTTTTTGGTGAAAAATGATACACGACTCTCACAGCTCAAATTTGCCTTGAGCCTGGCTTATGATGATTTTCCTAAAAGAATTGTCACTAAAATAGTCTACAAAAAAAACTAAAAACATTTTTGTTGTGAAAAAGTTTTGAGAATGTCGGGTGTTTCAACTTACAGACCGTAGGGAAGAGTAGGGTAATGTGACGAATGATTCGTTTTTTTAATGTAACTTTTCTAAAAATCAATATTTTTTAAAAGTGTAAAAACAGAAAGTTGCTTACATCTAATGAGCATATTTCTGTAAAATTTGGATTCAAAATTTCAACATAGCCAAATCCCACAGCGGTTGGCGTAAACCATTCTTTTTACAAAAAAAAAATTATTTTTTTTATATAATTAACGGAAAAGTTATTTTCGATACGGAAAAGAAGGAATTAATAAGATAATGCCCAAACTGACTAAAAACATAAATTGGTCTAAGTCCATTTTTATACCCGTTACTCGTAGAGTAAAAGGGTATATTGTATTCGTGCAAAAGTATGTAACAGCTAGAAGGAAGCGTTTCCGACCCCATAAAGGATATATATTCTTGATCAGGATCACTAGCCGAGTCGATCTAGCCATGTCTGTCTGTCCGTCTGTCTGTCCCTATGAACGCTGAGATCTCGGAAACTACAAAAGCTAGAAGATTGGCATTTTGCATACAGATTCTTGGAGTTCCTACGCAGCGCAAGTTTATTTCAAAAAGGTGCCACGCCCCCTCTAACGCCCACAATAGCTGATATACGATTTTAAAAATTTAAATATTTCGGAAAAGTAGGAATGCAGTTTTGTTGTGTTTATCAATACCTATCGAAATGTAGAAGAAATTTTTTAAATCGGACCATTCGTTAAAAAGTTAGTCCTGATCAAAGTTTTATCTCCATCTCCCTCGCACTCCCTTTAGCTGAGTTACGATTATTAGATAGTCGGGACACCAACCCGACTACAGCGTTCGCACTCCCTTTAGCTGAGTGACGGGTATTAGATAGTCGGGACACCAACCCGACTATAGCGTTCTCTCTTGTTTTTAAATTAAGCTGACGTCACTATTAAAAACAATACAAAACAACAATAAAACTGCAGCAGTAAATGTTATCTGGTATTATTATATTTTTTTTACACATAATCAATGATAACAATTAAAATTCTTGAATAAAAAAGTTCGTCACATTAAGCTGACGTCACTATTAAAAACAATACAAAACAACAATAAAACTGCAGCAGTAAATGTTATCTGGTATTATTATATTTTTTTTACACATCAATGATAACAATTAAAATTCTTGAATAAAAAAGTTCGTCACATTACCCTACAAAAAGTTCGTCACATTACCCTACAAGGTAAAGCAAAAACGGTGTCCCTCTCAAACGACGCAAAAGAAAAAAACGCAAAGTACCAAAAACTGTTGATAAAGATCTTATGTATACGTGCTTATATTTGTCTGATTTTATTTTCCACTCATCTTTGCTCTGGCACTGCTGAAACACAAGTAAACTGAATATGTTTGCTAGTTTGCGCACCACATTTTTAGCGAAAACAAGAGAGAACGCTATAGTCGGGTTGGTGTCCCGACTATCTAATACCCGTCACTCGGCTAAAGGGAGTGCGAGGGAGATGGAGATATAAACTTTGATCAGCTATAACTTTTTAACGAATGGTCCGATTTAAAAAATTTCTTCTACATTTCGATAGGTATTGATAAGCACAACAAAACTGCATTTTTACTTTTCCGAAATATTTAAATTTTTAAAATCGTTTATAAACTATTGTGGGCGCTAGAGGGGGCGTGGCACCTTCTGGAAACAAACTTGCGCTGCGTAGGAACTCCAAGAATCTTCATGGCAAATACCATAAATCTAGCTTTTATAGTCTCCGAGATCTCAGCGTTCATACAGACGGACAGACAGACGGACAGACGGACAGACGGACAGACGGACAGACAGACATGGCTAGATCGACTCGGCTAGTGACCCTGATCAAGAATATATATACTTTATGGGGTTGGAAACGCTTACTTCTAGCTGTTACATACTTTTGCACGAATACAATATACCCTTTTACTCTACGAGTAACGGGTATAATTACCTCACGAACAAATTACGGGACTTCTTATTAATATTACTGTAAAAACATTGTCGACACGATAAGGGGAGACGACTACATTTATTTGGAATTTTTGTCGTGAATTCATAAATAAAAACACCTCTTAACAAGGTAAAAAACTAGTGACGATCGCACCTTGAACATACAAAAGTTCTGATATCAACATTTGTGACGACAAATTATTACACTCGTCATTAAATAGACTTTCTAATATTTTCTCATTCGGCCCGCCCTAGCAAACTATTCCAGCCTTTTTCCCTTCACAGGCATTTTCTATTGCAGCGTGCCGAATGAGAAAATATTAGAAAGTCTATTTAATGACGAGTGTAATAATTTGTAGTCACAAATGTTGATATCAGAACTTTTGTATGTTCAAGGTGCGATCGTCACTAGTTTTTTACCTCGTTAAGAGGTGTTTTTATTTGATATCAGAAGTTTTTTTTTGTTTACATTGGCTCTCATAGGAGCTAAGATATACATTTAAATTTAAATTGGTCAATCATAATTTGTAAGCCATTGTATTTAAACAAATTAAGTTAAAAATGCGTTTAAGTATTTCAAAATACCTTTTAAACGAGGTATAGCACATGTCTGTAGCTTCAGTAGTGTACAACTTACGAACTAAAGAAATTTAGCTATTTTTAGCTTTTTCCCGCTAAAGAAGCAAGTTTTTCCAAATGTCGTAAAACAAAAGTTTCCTATTTGGAATTCCTTAAAACAATTGAATTGATTCCATGACCCTAAAATACAGTTTGCATACGGACATACTAAATTCAATGCTAAGGCAGCGTAAGTTGTTTTGAGTTGGCAAAAGTGGCGGTTTTCGTTTCTAAATAACTTTTAAACGTGACTTTTTACAGTAATGTGTTATATACCAAAATTTAAGGAATCTCAAGGGCTATATAGTTTGAAAGTTAAAAAGAAATCGTTAGAGCCGTTTTTGAGAAAATAGCTAAAAAGTGATTTAAAAAACAACTTTTAGCCATAAATTTTAAACTATTGCATTAAGCCAATTTTACCCAAGGCAACGCGATTAGCATTTTAAATTACCTTTTTAACGAGGTATAGCACGAGTCTGTAGCTTTGGTCGTTTAGAAACTATAAGCCGTCAAAATCTAGCTTTTTTCAATGATTTCCCGCCAAACTAGCGGGTTTTTCCAAAAGTTGTAGAACAAACGTTGTTCATATCCTGCTGCTAAGCACAGTAAAATTTAGTTCAGGATCCTAAAACCACGATTTGATGCATACCCACAAACAAAGGGACAAATTATTTCATTTTGGGAAGAAGAAGAAAATCTTATTTTGGCTATAACTTTTGAACGGAGCGTCTGATATGACCCCTCATATTAAGCGCATTTTCAGTAGGAATACAACTAACGTAGTCCGGGGGGCCAATTATCCTCACCGGCCCCAACAGATCCAAATTTCTAAATTTTCACTTTTACACTTTCACCGCTCTCCCTCCCAAACCAATTGATTTTCTTGAGGTCTTGGTATGCAATCCTTTAAGTTTTAGCAATACCTTTAATTTGGTGTATTACTCATTACGATCGGACTATCACAGCAGATTTTCATTTCTTCGTGTATATATAGTAGTCGCCTTCGCACACTCTCCTGGTGCGCTTCGTCACTACATGGACTGCCGTCCATAGTGATGTGAGATTCGACGAGTTCGTCACATTACCCTACTCGTCACATTACCCTACTGTCCCCTACCAAATTACAGACCACTCCACTGTGGTCGGGCTGGTATGGAGCCGCGGTCATAAATACTTCTAGATATGCCATCGCTATGAAACTTTTACCAAAAATCTAGATAAATATTATAAATATATGTTACAAAAATTGGCCAGATCGTACCACTATATCCTATAGCTTCCATAGGAACGATTTTCTCAGTGCACACTGGTTGATCTTGTATGGCAGAGGCGGCCAAAAATACTTCCAATTGGAATATTGAGCTTTAAATTTATGTACTGCTATACAGACCCAATAAGTTAAATAAAATAATAATACAAAGGCAAACAAGAGAAAACGCTATAGTCGGGTTGGTGTCCCGACTATCTAATACCCATCACTCGGCTAAAGGGAGTGTGAGGGAGATAGATATATCAACTTTGATGAGCCATAACTTTTTAACGAATGGTCCGATTGAAAAAATTTCTTCTACATTTCAATAGGTATTGATAAGCACAACAAAACTGCATTTTTACATTTCCGAAATATTTAAATTTTTAAAATCGTGTATTAACTATTGTGGGCGTTAGAGGGGGCGTGGCACCTTCTTGAAATAAACTTGCGCTGCGTAGGAACTCCAAGAATGTTCATGCCAAATACCAATCCTCTAGCTTTTATAGTTCCCGAGATCTCAGCGTTCATACGGACGGACAGACGGACAGACGGACAAACAGACATGGCTAGATCGACTCGGCTAGTGATCCTGATCAAGAATATATATACTTTATGGGGTCGGAAACGCTTCCTTCTAGCTGTTACATACTTTTGCACGAATACAATATACCCTTTTGATATCAAACACCTCATCCAAGGATTTTTCGAAAGACGATTCACGTTTCCGGTAAAGCTCTCCTCGTCGGCATCTATTCTTCTTTAGAACAAAGAATTCCTCACGAAGGCGCAATATTTGGGATCTTACGTGCTGAATTGGTCTAGCACGAATGTGCTGCCCTGACCAAGTAGCAACCAAATTTTGCGAGATGCCGTGAACGCTAACCTTCAGGGTTCGGCCCAACACCCTCGTCTCATAAAACAATGCAGACAGCACGGACCTCTTGCTGGGGAAGGTCGTTACGTTGCCAGACTGTGGGCTAAGCTTGCCGATTAGAAAAATGCTTTCGTTAGCCATAATTTATTTCAAAATCGTTTGAAATCTGACAAGAAATGGAATGGAGTAAATTCCTAATTTAACACGTAGTTTTTAGCGAAACTTTAGGGCCATTGCGCACCGCCTAAACGATGGTATAAACTTTTTCTGTTTTCACAGAAATTTTTTGGACACAGAAACCTACCATTTAAGATGCTGAGCTCAGTTGACCTTATAGAAGTCCACCCTAGTGTACATAGCAGAGCGAATCATTGTTTATTTTTGTTTTTTACAAATCCAAAGTTTGTAGATAACTCAACATTTGAAAACAAACGAAAAGATTTGCGATATAATCGATTTTTTAACCGCGCATTTTAAATTTTTTGTGACTGGTATTTTCATTTTTTCCCTGCGCGGTCACACTTAAAATGCTACATACACACATTTACGACTTAATGCAAAGTGCGCCAGCAGAACATACATACATACATATGTGGAGGCCGTGACGTCACGCACAACAAAATTGGAAAATATTGGGGACTTGGTTAAGGAGGCTGAATTTCCAAAAAATTCAAATGCAGTTAGTTGCGGCTATGCCATAAGATTATGATCATAATTTTTGTAAACCATTTTAACAACATTTATAACAGAGAAATAGCAAAAGAAAGAATTAAAAAAAAAACGAATCGAATTTTGGGGCACTTTGGGGTCGTTTATTGTTATACCCGTTACTCGTAGAGTAAAAGGGTATACTGTATTCGTGCAAAAGTATGTAACAGGGAGAAGGAAGCGTTTCCGACCCTATAAAGTATATATATTCTTGGTCAGGGTCACTAGCCGAGTCGATATAGCCATGTCCGTCTGTCCGTCTGTCCGTCCGTATGAACGCTGAGATCTAGAGGATTGGTATTTGGCATGAAGATTCTTGGAGTTCCTACGCAGCGCAAGTTTATTTCAAGAAGGTGCCACGCCCCCTCTAACGCCCACAATAGATAATATACGATTTTAAAAATTTAAATATTTCGTAAATGTAAAAATGCAGTTTTGTTGTGTTTATCAATACCTATCGAAATGTAGAAGAAATTTTTTAAATCGGACCATTCGTTAAAAAGTTATTGCTGATCAAAGTTTATATCTCCACCTCCCTCGCACTCCCTTTAGCCGAATGACGGGTATTAGATAGTCGGGACACCAACCCGACTATAGCGTTCTCTCTTGTTTTAATTTGTACCTCACACACGTCTCCTAATTATTTCAGAATTGTGTTGATTTTTCTAGATTTTTATGTCAATCCGCTCTGGTAGGAATTATTTATTAGTTAAGATAACACACAAATACATATGGAAGGATACGGCCAACATGGTTCAATCGAAAAACGGATCCGCTCGCAGGATCGGTAGGTTAACAAAAAAAGTAAGTGCCCCAATGTCAGCTGGGGATTAACAGCTGGAATTAAATATTTCCGGAAATAAGGAAAATTAAAAAAAACGCACCTATGGCTCCAACTCTTTTGGGTGAGAACTGTGGGATTAATTCGACCTGTGAGCCTTTTTGGAGACGAAATTTTCAAAAAATGTTCTTCGTGCGCTCCTCGTGTTTAACACAATTAAGACCAAATTTTTTTAACATGTTTGGCTGTTACAATTTCTAGATTATCAGCGTTGCGCGAATACTACCTTTTATTAAATTGATTTGATATTTGTGCACGCAGATATTACATTTGGTTTTTTAAAGTAGGGGAGAGTAGGGTAATGTGGCGAACGATTCGTTTTTTTAATGTAACTTTTCTAAAAATCAATATTTTTTAAAAGTGTAAAAGCAGAAAGTTGCTTTCATCTATTGAGCATATTTCTGCAAAATTTGGAGTCGAAATTCCAACGCAGCCAAATCCCACAGCGCTTGGCGTAAACCATCCCTTTTACAAAAAAAAATATATTTTTTTTAAATATAATTTACGGAAAAGTTATTTTCGATATGGAAAAGAAAGAAGTAATAAGATAATGCCCAAACTTACAAAAAAAAAGATTTGTCAAAATGCAATTTTTTTTTAATTTAATTCAACTGACGTCACTACTAAAAAATATACAAAACAACAATAAAACTGCAGCAGTAAATGTTATCTGGTATTATTATATTTTTTTTACACATAATCAACGATAACAATTAAAATTCTTGAATAAAAAAAGTTCGTCACATTACCCTACAAAAAGTTCGTCACATTACCCTACAAGGTAGAGCAAAAACGGTGTCCCTCTCAAACGACGCAAAAGAAAAAAACGCAAAGTACCAAAAACTGTTGATAAAGATCTTATGTATACGTGCTTATATTTGTCTGATTTTATTTTCCACTCATCTTTGCTCTGGCACTGCTGAAACACAAGTAAACTGAATATGTTTGCTAGTTGGCGCACCACATTTTTAGCGAAAATTACCTCATGAACAAATTACGGGACTTCTTATTAATATTACTGTAAAAACATTGTCGACACGATAAGGGGAGACGACTACATTTATTTGGAATTTTTGTCGTGACGTCATATATGAGATTCGACGAGTTCGCCACATTACCCTACTCGTCACATTACCTCTACTCTCCCCTACATAAATGCATATGTACGCATCTATGTATATATATGTATATCTTAATGGTTTTTGTAATTTCTTTACAGTTTTCGAGTAGAGCTCAGAAACTCGAACTCCTGAATATTTTACGGAATACATACACATTTTAATTTAGAATTGCAACCATTAGGAAATCCGTTATTTTATCCTAATTTAATCATTTTACATACTTAAATATGTACATGCCAACTTGTTGATGTGTGTGTGTGTGTCATTGCGTTTTTTACATGTGACAATTGAACATTTTTCACTGCTCTTCCCTTGAAAACCATTTTAAGAATTTTTTTAAATTAAAACAAAAATTCCTTATGGATTTTACGGGTTGGCTACACACTTTCACTTAGAATTGACTTAGGTAGTCGTTCTGGTATCCAAATAGTACAATTTTGATTAGCCAGAAACAAAAACTTTGGCCGCCTCTCTTGCGCTTCAAATGACTCTCTCTGCTCTTTACTCTCTCGCTCTGCTTCTACTGACGTTGTTTTTGTGAGAGCTGTGTTCGGAATTCGTTCGTGAGTGGTGCGAACTGCCGAAGCAAACAAAGAAACAAAAAGAACGTGCTGCCAAAAAGGCCCCCCGCAACCCCCTCAATCTTAGAAAAAAAATCATATACGGCCCTGTTCTAGTTTTCACTTCCGAAAAATTCAAACGGATTCGAATTTCCCAGACCTGTTCCAAGACTCACTTCCGAAAGAACTGCACGGAATCGAATTTCCCTCTGTTGTTACTCTGTTAACTTCCGAAAAATTCACACGGAAACTTTCCGACAAGCATTTGACAGGCGGATTTAAATCCGGCAGTATAAATATTAATTATTTAAAAATACTTCGCGATAGTTTTAAAAGCCAATCATATTTTTATGATATTCCTTGATATTTTATGATCATAATTGCATCATCGGAATCGAAATTATTTGCATATATGAGTTAATAATAATTATTTTGTGGTTGCACCTCAAAACCCGGTCAATTCTAGCCTTGACAATTATTTCAAATCCCCTGCCCTTGTTCTAAATTCCGCTCGGATTTGGCTAAAATGGGCCAGGGGTGTCATGGTACGCTGGAAAATAATAATTTTGTGAAGATGATTTGTTAACATTCTTATTATGCCAGTTTTTTTATGGTAAGAATGATTATTTATCCGAGACACCTTAATTCATGTTTTGGTTTAAAATATCACTTAATTTAATGCTTAAACTGAGCGAAACCTTTTTAATAGGGATATTTTTTGGAGAACTCGGTAACATTTTTCTTTTCAGTATTGTGTAGCGCTGGATGCGAAAAGGGGAACAAATAAGGGAAATTATATATTATGTTAAAGGGAAATTCGACAATGTTAACAAATTCACTTCCGAGTGAAAACTGGAACAGGCCGGATAAAATCAACCGTGGCTCCAAAAAAAAAACAAAAATACCTTACTGATTGTATGGCATAGCTCCACACTTTAAGGTAAAAACGTATCCGATCGCATAATCGGTGCGGAAAAAATAATTAAGTGCCCCAACCGGAAGTCGGTTGGGGCTCATCTTTTGGGCTTTCAAAGATTTCCACAAATAAAGCTTAAAATAAAAATATCAACTTGTTTGGTTGAAAACTGTGGGAATTGTTCATGTTTAAATTCCGCAATTTCGCTTTTTTCGAGAGGCCTGGGAGTCCTTGGGAGCCGAATTTTAAAAAATCCTTTCTTAGTGCACACCTCCTCTAACACACGATTCAGACCAAATTTTTTCCAGAATTTTAGGTCTTATGGTTTTGGCTGGGGGAACATGACGTAAATCGAAATCTACTCTTTTATAGTAATACTCGATTGCAACCATTAGGGAATCCGTTATTTTATCCTTATTTAATCATTTTACATACTTAAATATGTACATGCCAACTTGTCGATGTGTGTGTGTGTGTCATTGCCCTGCAGTTCCATTCAGCGCTTTTTTGGCAGTGAATCACTGCTAAAAACTGAGCACTAAGCGCTCAATCACTGCTGAATTTGTATGAAAAATATCGATGATTTTAACATGGGCATGTCCTAGGGGCTCATCACTGCCAGAAACAGGCGCTTTTTTAGCACCTGTTCATCACCATTTTTCAGCGCCTAATTCATCACTAAATTCGGCGCTTTTTAGCGCCTTTATCATTAGGTTTATTTCTCTTCAATTCATTTTTACTACATAATTTTTAATAAATTATTTTCATACTTTTATATTAAATTAATAGATTTTTACAAACTACGGTGACTTGTAGGGCTCTTTGGCACGATCCTAGCTTCCGGAGTCTTGGTGAGCTGCCTTTTCGCGCATGGAGATTTTTCAGTCATCTCCGCATCCTCTCCGGAGGCACTGTAGGCTCCACCTGACCAATGGGATCTGAATTTGGAAAAGATATATTTTTATAATATTACTAGCAATACCCGAAGCGACGTTGTCCGCTACTATTAGAAAATCATTTATTGCTGATTTTTTCATATTTTTAAATTCTAAGTAATATCCGAGTAGAATCCCGCCTAACCCTAGCTATACCGTAAACCGCCCTCGAATGCACTAATACTTTATCCATATCCTTTTAACCATAACATACCTTACCTTAACACCTCATTTACCCCAATATTACCTAACTTTAACCCCACCTCTTTCCTATTTTAATCACACCCTTGGCACACTTTTTTAACACCTTAATGCTGTTTTTAATATTTCCTCGTCTTAACCCTTGTGTAACCCATTCATACTCAACCTTTACGCCAAATTAACATAATTTTAAAGACCTTTCTCCACCCTAACACCAGTTTTTCCTCTCCCTAGCTAACCTTACTTTAGTCTCACCTTAAAAAAAATATTTTCTTACTATACTTACATACTTTAATTTCACTTTTTCTTAATAAAACTTGTTTGTCACCTTGACCCACCATATCCCCAAGTCCAGACGAACCTTACCTTTTTCACCTTCACTGATCCTTTACATTACTTTTACCCTAATCTATCTAATACTCCCTTAACCGCAACATAACCCCGCTGTTAGCGCCTGCACATGAGTCCCTAAGATGTCAACAGCAGCCACAGCTAGCGCCAGCTCAAACCCCGCTACCTGCCGTTCCAGCATTCTATTTTTACTAACCCTAGCCTATTAATCCCTTGCATGGGAGACAAATTGTATGACTCTGTACTTCTGTATATCTTAGAACCTAAGTGATGCAATGTATTTATAACTAACAAACCCCCTTGCGATACCTTCGCTTTGGTGGCCCCCTTGACTCTGAAATCATGTATATAAACCCCAGATATTCCCAAATAAAATCAGTACTCAAGCAATACTTGTGTATTCAACATCTCCGAGTTAGCCCAATTTAAGTGTTGGTTTAGCCTACTGTAACTAGATTATGTTCTAGGGGCAACCTAAAATTATAAAACAATAAAAAGTAATTCTACAAACATTTTGGTGACCCCGACCAGTGTATGAAATTCTAGTCAACTCGACGACTAATTTCTACACATACTAACTAGACAGATTCTCGATCAACTTGGCGATCGAATCATCTAGATTTTTTATGTTATCTAAAATCTGTTTTATCATTTGATTAACAGAAAAGATAACTAGGGAAATCTGGCTCGAATAAAAATCCGACCGTTTTCCCGAACAACTTGAACATTTGTGTTTCAAGGAGTAACTTATCAACTTGGCGATCTGTTACGAAATTATTGGAAGTCAACTTGGCGACTCCAATATTTAAAAAATTTATTAGTACACAGAAAAAAAAAATGATATTAAATTGCACCAAAATCAACATTATTTCATGTTAATTTCCAGCCGATATGATTTAATGCAGCACCAACATTTCGAAAATACCGAGCTGATATTTTCGAGAATATCAAGCATATATTTTTTTTTATAAATTCGATCTTATAATAGATTCATTTGAAACATGACATTTGAACTTCTTTGTCATCCAACTGGTATTTTCCATATACATTTTTGTCATCCAACCGATATTTTTCATATTAATTTTTGTCATCAAAATGTTATTTATTCGTGTATATCAGTACCCTCCCAGTAAAACAAAATTATTATTTTATATTAAAACAATTTATTTCTAATCATTTCACATTTTTTGGAATCGGTATACATATGTATAGATGGGCCACATTCTGAAAAGAATAATAATTATAAATATTTGAATAATTAAATATTTAAATCATGTTCTTTAATAAACTTCTTAAGTTGTTCATCATCTGCATGAAAGGGACTGCCCTTGTGCGTCATCCAGAAGCGGTCGTTGCGGTCCAAATCGCAGGCCTTCGGCTTCTTGCGGGCTCCTAAGGGAAACAAGTATTAATATAGTTCAAAGGTCAGGGTGATAATGAGTCATTCAACTTGCCCGCACTGGCCGACTCATCCTCCACGTAGACCAGGTTCAGTCCCAGGTCCAGGACATCGTGCACCAGCGCCCGATACGACCAGGTGTGATGCAGTGGCGTGGAGATACCATGTTTCTGTCCCGCCTGTGTGGCGTCCATGAGGAACAGATTGGCGCGCGCATCCCAGAGGTTCTCGCGCAGCTTCTTCTCCAGCTTGCGGGCCACCATCTCGGCGGCACTGTTCCGCGGACACCGGGTGATCACAAACAGAGCGAATAGCGAGTCCACATTGGAGTCCATCAGCGCTTCCATCTCCTCGTCGCGGGTGTTGGCCCGATTGATGGCGTAGTAGGAGAGCTGCTCGCTCTGCTGGTGCTTCAGGACGAAGAAGTCATCCTCCAGGCTGATGAAGTTCACATACTGATCGTACACCCGCTGGATATTTGCCCCGTGCAGGGCGGCGGCGGCCAGATTCTCGATTTTGCTGCGCATAATGGGAGCCAGGAAGTTCAAGTTCAAGGAGAAGTCCTGCTGAATCCTGTCCAGATTCTGGTCGGTGGGCAGGCAAAAGTATATGGCCGGCACATCGCGATCGGAGTGGAGTTGCCTGTTGGATGGGATAATGGGTATATATAAACTAGATTTCTGGAGGATCTCAGTGGATCTTACACATGCAGGGTAACGCCCAATTCGCGCAGCTCCTTGATGGAAATTATGGGCGATATTATGTCCTGGCCAACGCGATCGTAGATGAGGATCTTCCACACGGGCTCGGGGGCCAAGGCCTTCGGCTGCTGCGAGTTCTAATTGAGCATTTGCTTAATGGCATCTGGAATTGGATTGGCAGAAAAACCCATTAATTAAGCTGTCCCCACACACACATTCAGAACCGAAATGTCTTTAAATTGTGTGCTAACTCGACGGCAAAGTTAAAATCACCACCACTTTGTAATGTTTCGACTTAGCACTCAATAAGAAAACCAATTAATGTAATTTTATAATGCAAACTCACCTTATTCTCGATATTTTAACGTCGCAGAGTTCCAGCTGTTGGCTCGAGTTGCAGTGCTGCACAGTCTCACATTCACAGTGTTGTAAACTGTGGACCACTTTCGAACTAATTTCGAAACGATATATCGCGATAGGTTGACATTTAATATCATATATTATCAGACATATATGATTTCATGTAAATTATAAATATACATTTCTCATTTTCAAAAATTAATATGAAATAAGATAAAACCAATATTTATTCATTGTAGATCGATATGACAAAACTTGATCCTAAAAAAAGTCAAATTAACCAACAAATTTCAATTTGATATTTTGTCATTTTTTTTTCTGTGTAGAAGTAGTCAACTTGGCGATTCTTCTTACTTAATTAACAACAAAAAATAAATCCGATTTACTGGAGTCAACTTGGCGATTCCCAGGATAATCGTCGATTTAAATCTCAAATTTAAAGTAGTCAACTGGCGACTCTTAATACATAAATCCGATTTACTGGCGTCAACTTGGCGATTCCCAGGATAATCATCGATTTAAAATCAAAAATTTAAAGTAGTCAACTGGCGACTCTTTATACATATCTTCAAAAATAAATCTGATTTACTGGAGTCAACTTGGCGATTCCCAGGATAATCATCGATTTAAAATCTAAAATTCAAGTAGTCAACAAGGCGACTCTTGAAATACATCAAACATTTGAAAAATATACTATTTTATATACAAATGGTTTTAATAAAATAAAAATTTTAAAAAATAAAACAATTGGCTATATTTTCTAATCCAAAAAACCTTACGTGTCTTTGACCACTAAATCGGTTGCGAGTAGAAGCGTATCCAGCTTAATTTAAGCGAATAAATTAACTTCCCACGGGTCAGACACGTTAGTAAGGAAAAAATGGAGGTTGAAAAACTGATTGCCATTCAAAGCCAAATTGGTGAAGAGATCCAAGTTGTGCTTAGAAACATTAAAAAGGATTCTCACACAAGAAAAGAAAAGGTTACGTATTTCGAAGATAGGAAACGACAAATTGAAGATCTGTGGAAATCGTTCGAAAAAGGAAATAAAGCTATTCTTGAAGAATCTAAAGGTGCTGCAGTATCGCATGAATATTTCGAAAAGAATTATTATGAGCAGATGAAATTAATTGTTCATAAGGCTATGGAAGAATTCAATGCTAAAATTCTGCAATTTCCGACGTTAGAAGCCACGTCAGATGAGGTGGAACAAATCAAAAAATTGATAAGACACCAAGCAGCGGTTCTGGATTCGATGTCTCGAACTATGAATCAAATATGTCCAGACAATAAATTTACCTATAAAGCGGTAATCGACAATTTATGGAAACAAATTGAAAGTCTGCATTTTGAAATCCATAAATTATGTATCGAACCTGAAAAGGCAGGTTACAGTATGGAACGATTTATCTCCGCTGAAAAGGCAATGCTACAATTTTGCCAACCATCAACTGATACAGTGTCAATAGCCACTAATCATGCGGTATCTTCGATTTCATCAATTCAATTGCCAAAGGTTTCCATTCCAAAATTTGATGGTAACTATTTAAAATGGCAACAATTCCATGACATTTTCTATAAAATGGTTCATGAATCAGCGATACCAAAAATACAAAAAATGTGGTATCTTAAGGCTAATCTGTCTGGAGAAGCAGAAAGATTAGTAAGGCATTTAGAGTTAACAGAAATTAACTACGACACTGCCTGGACAATGCTGAAAGAACGTTTTAATAATAAGCGTGTGCTGTCTACCGCAATATTTGAAAAACTCTTTGATCATCCTAATGTGTCAAATGATTCTCAATCAATAAAAAATCTGCATGACAATGTTAATGAATCGTTGCAAGCATTAAGAAATATGGGAATTATGACTGACACATGGGATCCGGTTCTAATTTTTCATATGACAAGAAAATTAGACCGAATTACTCATACTCTTTATGAGCAAACAATATTAGACACAAGGGAAATTCAAACAATAAAAGAATTTCTTGCGTTTCTAGAACAACGATTTCTGGCACTTGAAGCCATCGGTGGAAAGGCGCATAAGGAAAAACATAGAACAAGTGCCTCTGCAACAGCAAGTTCATTCGCTTGCCTGTTTTGTCAGAAAGGGCATAGCATATACAAATGCGATAAATTTAAGGAAACTTCTCCTGCTGAAAGGCTGTCTTGGGTCCAGCGAAAGAAATTGTGTGTCAATTGCTTAAAGGCAGATCACATGTCCAAACAATGCATGTCTAAATATACATGCATGAAATGTAACAAAAAACACAATACGTTGTTACATTTAAGTAACGGAAAATCGAATACTGAACAAAAAACAGCTGCTTCTGCTGCGACAAACAGTATTGAGAAAAAGTACACACTGTTAGCAACGGCTAGAGTGACAGTACAAGGAACAAATCGTCGAGAAGGAGACTTTCGAGCGCTCCTCGATTCCGGTTCTCAAATCAATTTAATCTCGGAAAGATTGGTAAAGCGGTTATCATTAAAACTCTCCCCAACAAATTTACGGATTGAGGGAATTGGAGGCCAGCCGCGAATAAGCAAAGGACGCGTCAGTGTGTTAATCAAATCGAAACATAGTGACTTCGAAACAAGAGTTGAAGCCTTCGTTCTTCCGCACATGGTGGCAGATCAACCCACTGAACAATTAAAAATAACCGATCTAAAAATATCGAAAAACATTAATCTTGCGGATCCCAATTTTGATCGACCAGGAAAAATTGATTTGTTGCTAGGCGCAGAACATCATTTTTCCATTATTAAACCTGAGCAAATAAAAACATATCCAGGTTTTCCAATTCTACAAAATACTGAATTGGGTTGGATCGTTGCTGGAAAGGTTAATATGAGTGCAAAAATGCCACAGAACTGCATGGTAGTTTCCTCAGCCGAGGAAGCGAAATCATCGCTGGAAAGGTTTTGGAAGTTGGACCAATTAGAGCCAATTAGAAAATACAGGACTCCAGAAGAAAGGCACTGCGAAAAGCACTTTATTAATAATCTTCAGCATGCACAAGATGGCAGATTAATAGTCAAATTACCGTTTTCTGAAGATCCTTCAGCCCTGGGCAAGTCTTGCGATATCGCTACAAGGCGCTTCTATTCATTGGAAAAAAGGACCTGTCCAGAAATTAAGAGGATGTACAACGAATTTATGGCAGAATATGAAAAACTTGGCCATATGAAGCAAGTGATGCCGGAACAAATACCGAAGGCTCACTACTTCATCCCTCATCATTGTGTTCTAAAACCAGAGAGCACTACTACGAAATTAAGAGTAGTCTTTGATGCCTCCTGTAAAACGTCTTCAGGAAAATCGTTGAATGACGTGCTACATCCAGGACCAGTTGTTCAGAGTGATCTGTTCTCTATATTATTGAGATTCAGAACTCACAAATATGTCTTTACTGCAGACATCGAAAAAATGTATCGCCAAGTATGGTTGAATCCAAATGATCAATTTAACCAAATGATTGTTTGGCGATATGATTCAAATGAACCAATAAAATATTATAGGTTAAAGACGGTGACATATGGCACAACATCAGCTCCGTTCCTGGCCACTAAATGCTTGGAACATTTAGCCAACATTAACTCTGAAAAATGGCCACTAGGAGCAGCCGCATTAAAAAACGATTTCTATGTGGATGATTGCCTAACCGGAGCAGACACGATACAGGACGCAGCAAGGATTCAACATGAACTAAATAAAATTTTGCTGCCGTGCGGATTCAAACTAAGAAAATGGTGCTCTAATACACACCAACTATTAAAAGGATTCCTACCTGAAGACGTCGTCAGCACCATAAATCTGGGTGCAGCTTTAGAACATACCAGTGTAAAAACACTGGGAATTATATGGACTCCAAAGGACGATCATTTGTGTGGCAGAGCTCAAGAGCAAAAAACTCAGAGCATTACCAAAAGAGTGGTAGCCTCTGAGGTCGGTCAAATTTTCGATCCTCTTGGCCTGTTTTCACCAGTGATAATAAGGGCCAAAATATTTCTGCAAACCCTGTCACTTCAACAACTGGATTGGGATACGGAAATATCAGATTCCCTAAAGGAAAGGTGGGAGGCCATCAGACAGGATCTGCAACATTTAAACAAAATGAAAATTCCACGTCACGTTTATGATGGGAAAGTCCCACAAAAACAGGAGCTACACATATTCGTGGATGCTTCTGAGAGGGCATTTGGTGCAGCTGTTTACGTAAGAGCCATTTATAAAAACAAACAAACAACTGTACGTTTGTTGTGCGCTAAGTCAAGAGTAGCGCCTCTAGAAAAACAAACCCTACCACGGTTGGAGTTGTGCGCGGCTGTTCTAGGAGCCGAACTAGCCGACAAAGTTAAAAAGGATCTAAGACTTAACACAGAATCCATTAAAACATATTACTGGACAGATTCAACAATAGTGCTTTGTTGGATCAATGCAAAGGCATCGAATTTCCATACATTCGTTGCAAATAGATTGTCCAAAATACAAGACACATCCAGTCCAAACGAATGGAGACATGTGTCATCAAATCTCAACGCCGCAGATGTGTTATCAAGAGGAATTCCCGCATCTCAATTAGGCGCACACACTTTATGGTTATACGGACCACTATTTCTTCACGGACCTGAAGAGAAATGGCCATCCCTCTTTAAGGCCCCTAAAGACAACAGCATCTCATTGGAGAGAAAACTAAAAATAGTCACTCTCGCAACAAGTTCGGAAGGAGACGAAATATACCGTATCAACCACGGAAACTCATTTAATCGTCTACAACGTATAATTGCCTATATGTTACGATTCTGTTATCGTAAAAACAGGAAGGATACAGTGCTGCTAGAGTTGGACGAATTGGAACAAGCCAGGAGGATAATAGTACGATGTGTACAACAAGCTGACTTCGCAGACGAGCTGAAACATTTACATCGACATCCTGAACGACCGATACCCAGCAGCAGTAAGGTGTCCTCTCTTCACTTGTTTTTGGACGAAAACTCTATTATTAGAGTAGGAACAAGAATAGAAAACGCACCAATTTCTCGTGATGCAAAGAATCCATATTTATTGCCGTACAACGACGAAATTGTGAAAATGTTGTTATCAAAACTACATACCGAAAATATGCATTGTGGCCAAAATACCTTGAAGGGTATTGCTCGACAACAATATCATATTGTCAAAGCCACTTCCATGGTTAGGAATGTAATCATGAAATGCATTCCATGCACTAGATATCGTCCGAAACTGATGTCGCAAGTTATGGGAAAACTACCTGAGCATAGGGTTTCTCAAAATAGACCATTCCTAAACTCTGGAGTGGATTTTTGTGGACCCTTGAAGATTCATCACAAGGTCCGAGGCAAGCGACCTGACAAAGCATACATCGCCGTGTTTGTGTGTTTTGCGACGAAGGCGGTACATCTGGAAGTCGTTGGAGATTTAACAACTGCAGCATTTCTTGGAGCTCTACAAAGGTTCATAAGCCGTCGCGGAAGGTGCAAAACTTTATACTGCGACAATGCTACAAACTTTGTAGGAGCCAACAACCAGCTAATGGAATTGAAGGAAACCATACACTCTCAGGAAGCTAAGACCTCCATAGTGCAGCTATGTAACACTAAAGGAATTCAATTTAAATTCATTCCGCCAAGAGCACCTCACTTTGGTGGGTTATGGGAAGCAGCAGTAAAGTCAGCAAAAACATTATTGTTGAAAAAGGTGACCACTGCTGAGCTCACTTTTGAGCAGTTAAGCACAGTAATCACAAATGTCGAAGCTGTGTTAAACTCCCGACCCCTAACTCCAATTTCTGATGATCCAAAGGATCTGACGTTCCTTACACCTGGTCATTTCCTGATTGGAGAACCACTTGTAGCACAACCAGATCCCGAGCCGTTAAAAATAAAATCTTTATCTGCACAGTGGGATCAGGTGCAGTTACTAAAACACACATTCTGGATGCAATGGTCCAGTGAATACTTAACAAGTCTACAACAACATCCTAAATGGAAACAAGCACATAAAAACGTAAGAGAGGGCATGATGGTAATTCTGAAAGAAGACAATGTGCCTATGCTTCATTGGCCCATTGGACGGATTTTAAGGCTCTTTCCAGGCCCAGATGGATATGTACGAGTTGTAGAGGTTGACACTCCAAAGGGTGTATTCAAAAGAGCGATTCATAATCTTGCTCCACTTTTTCGTCAAGAGGATCCAGGAGAAAAACGTAAGGAGATAAATGACGAAGATGAGAAGGACGAGAAGGATGAGAAGGATGAGAAGAATGATCAGGAACCAAAAAGGCGCAAAGGCACAACTCTTCCCCTCCTGTCAATGCCCTTGCTAATCCTTCTACTGCTGCTACCACTAGCTGCGGCAAGTCCAATAAATATAACCAGGTTGGGATCAAAACCTGGAATTTATTATGAAAAACTTGGGACAACTCAACTGGCAACTGCTGATTGGACAATTATCGCATATTACGATTTAAAACCTTACTTGGAAGACGTAAAAACATTTTCCCTTGGAACGATAAAGGTCGGACAAATGTGTTCTCACATACAACCAGTACAAGCGTGTGCAGCGTTATACACTCATTTTCAACACGTCGACGAGGAGATCCGAACTGAAAATGATTTACTCCATATGTCCAGGATAAGACGCTCGCCGCTGGACATTGTTGGAAATATCGCCAGCAGCCTTTTCGGAGTATTGGACACGGAGTATGCCAAAAAGATGTCGTCGACCATTGAAAAGGTCAAAACAAATGAAGATTATCTCTTGGAATTGGTGAAGAATCAAACATCAATAATTGATTCCACCATAAATATAATGAAAAGAGATGAGGCAGCCATTGACAGAAGAATCAGAATCATGAACCAGCAAAGAGTGGATTTAACCAACGCGCGACTTGATTCGTTAAAAACCTTTCAATGGTATATAGCACTAACCAATCAATTGAGTGTGTTGGCGGCCAGTATTCAAAGAGTCCAGTCAGAGATTTCGCATGTGTTGACAAATGTTCATCACAATGAAATAAGTCCGCTGCTCGTATCGCCAAAGCAACTTCAAGAGCATATCAATAAACTAAAAACTCATATGCCTCAAGGAAAAATGCTTCCCATGATTAAGGATGATGTATTACAATTATACAAGTTGATGAAAGCAGAAGCAAAGGTTGTAAAGGATTATGTCATCTTCAAAATTACACTGCCTTTGATCTCAACGCAGCTTTTTGAACTTTATAATTTGGTACCAATACCTGTGATAGTCAACAACAAAATGATATCATTGGATATTGAACATCCAATTATAGCTGTGAATCAACACAGAGATCAATTCATTGCTATGACAGTTAAAGAATTTGATCTATGCAAGTCCATTAACGAGGACGTATATATTTGCTCAGACAAGCAAATGATATTTTCAATTGACAATCACTGCGAATTTCAATTGTTTAATAATAAATCGTCGTCACTATGCCAAACTGTGACATCTACGAAATCCCTTTCATGGCAAAGATTACAAGCCAAAAATCAATGGATTTTCTCAATGCAAACTCCAATGGAACTCTCTGCAGTATGTGGCGATCAATTATCAACCATTAATATTGATAACACTGGACTTCTAGTTTTGGACCCAAGGTGCACTCTACGAAACTCAATTCTAAGTGTGATTGGCCATCAAGTGACGTCAACAGGTACGATGAAATTGTCATATGCTCGATTTGGCAATTTGAATCAATCGTCTGCAGCGGATACTAAGATTTCAAATTTAAATAATTCATTGAAGTTGAGTTATAATGAGTTAAATGATCTTAGTAAGGAATTACTTCCCAGGCTCAAAATAAAAATGCCAACAGAGATCATTGATCTACCCCACCACCACATAAGTGCCTATGTTGCCTTGTTTTTGTCACTCGGAGTCATAGTCATTTACTTGTGGAAACGATTTCAAAGGAAGACACCTCCACAAACGTCATCATCTTCAAAGGACATCGAACTAGCAGAACAACCTCGGTTACTCAGCTCATCAAGGACGCACCATCTGATGCCTTCGTCCGACGCCTTTGAGATCAACATTGGATGATGTTGAACACCTGTTCAACGGCCGGGAGTATGTTAGCGCCTGCACTTGAGTCCCTAAGATGTCAACAGCAGCCACAGCTAGCGCCAGCTCAAACCCCGCTACCTGCCGTTCCAGCATTCTATTTTTACTAACCCTAGCCTATTAATCCCTTGCATGGGAGACAAATTGTATGACTCTGTACTTCTGTATATCTTAGAACCTAAGTGATGCAATGTATTTATAACTAACAAACCCCCTTGCGATACCTTCGCTTTGGTGGCCCCCTTGACTCTGAAATCATGTATATAAACCCCAGATATTCCCAAATAAAATCAGTACTCAAGCAATACTTGTGTATTCAACATCTCCGAGTTAACCCAATTTAAGTGTTGGTTTAGCAGCCTACTGTCACTAGATTATGTTCTAGGGGCAACCTAAAATTATAAAACAATAAAAAGTAATTCTACAAACACCCGCATTAACCTCACCTTATTCTTAACTAAACTCCACCGTTCTGGTAGCCTAAATCTATCATTTTGGTTAGCTAAGCAAATGCAGAGAAAAACTCTTGCAATTTTTTTTACAGTATCTTTTTTTTTGAGCAGATCTAACCACCAAAAAAACTTAAAAAAGAATATATAAAAAATAACACACAAATACATATGGAAGGCTGCGGCCAACATGGTTTAAGCGAAAAACGGATCCGCTCGCAGGATCGGTAGGTACAAAAAAAGTAAGTGTCAGCTGGGGATCAACAGCTAGAATTAAATGTTTCCGGAAATAAGGGAAATTAAAGAAAACGCACCTATGGCTCCAACTCTTTTCGGTGAGAACTGTGGGATTAATTCGACCTGTGAGCCTTTTGGAGACGAAATTTTCAAACTATGTTCTTCGTGTGCCCCTCGTCTTTAACGCAATTGAAAACCATTTTTTTCAAAATTTTTTAGGTACGTTTTGGCTGGTACAATTTCCAGATTATCAGCGTTGCGCAAATACTAACTTTTGTTAAATTGGAACAATTTGTGGACGCAGATATTAAATTTGTATACTCTTGCAGAGGGTATTATAATTATTTTTAAAGTACATAAATGCATATGTACGCATCTATGTATATGTATATCTCAATGGTTTTAATAATTTCTTTACAGTTTTCGTGTAGAGCTCAGAAACTCAAACTCCTGAATATTTTACGGAATACATACACATTTTGATTAAAAAGTGCATCCATTAGGTGATCCGTTATTTTATCCTAAGTTAATCATTTTACATGCTTACATATGTACATGCCAACTTGTCGATGTGAGTGTGTGCAAATGTGACGATTGAACTTTTTCCCTGGTCTCCCCATGAAAACCATTCTAAATTTAAAATAAAATTTCCTTATGGATTTTACGGGTTGGCTACACACTTTGAGTTAGAATTGACTAAGATAATCCGTTCTGGTATCATAATAGTAAAATTTTGATCAGGTATTTCTAAACCAGAAAAAAAAATTTGGCCGCCTCTATTGCGCTTCAAATGACTCTCTCTGCTCCTTACTCTCTCGCTCTGCTTCTGCTTTGTAGAAGTTGCTTAATGCAAAGTCGCCAAACTAAAATCGCTGTCTTTACTAGTACGTCTTGCGATTACAAAAATTTTATTTTACCACTTTGTAAAGAATTGATGAAGCAATATGGGGATAATTTTTTTATTTGGAAACCGCGTGTATTCCGGCGTACAGAAGTTTTCTAATTTTAAATTTTTTTAAAAAATACTTAATTTTAAATTTAAAAATTTTTTAAAATAATTTTCTGAACGATATTATGATATGCCACAAAGTGGCATTGGAATTATTAAAATAACTTAAACGAGTCTCAAGTGCTGCATATCTTAAAAATCGGAGCTTAATTAAAAAAATATTTTTTAAAAATAAACGTTAAGAGTTAAAAAAAAAAAAAAACCGATCCTTATATTTCAATCCTCTATCGAAAAAAAAAGTTTCGCTTGATTCTGAGATTTGACCAAAATTGGCCTGTCACGTTTCACGTGGAATGACCCATAATTAAGACAAGACAAAGTTTTAATACCCTTGAAAATTACTTACCTAAAAATGTATTCTTTATTAATAGCACTTTTGTTTGAAATCGAAAACAACTTGTCACAGTTAGAACGCAATTGAAAAACGCGGAACAACGGCGTCTGCCTTTGAGAAATATAAAAAGAATACTAAGCGAGAAAAACAACATCTGCAATTTCAATCTCTCTTGTTGTTCTTTTCCCTTTGTCTCGATCGCGCTTGCCTAACTTGTCTCTACCCCTGCGCAGAGAGAGAGATTGAGAGAGAGAAATTTGGGAGAGCGTCGTCTCTGGCGCCGTTTCGGTCGGCTCCGTCGGCGATACTGTCGGCCTAGTGATGATGTTGTGATGAAATTCATCACCTGTTCCTCACTATTTTTAGGCGCTCATTTACTGCTTTTTCAGCAACTTAATTTCGTAAAGAAAGAGATTTTGAGAGAGGGCGTTGGTGAGAGAGTCGATTCTGCCGCGGCGCTGCCGACGCAGTGCGTTTTTTACATGCAAATGTGACAATTGAACGTTTTTCCCTGCTCTTCAATTGGTTTGCTTATTTTTGTTTTTTACAAATCTAAAGTTTGTAGATAACTCAACATTTGAAAACAAAAGAAAAGATTTGCGATATAATCGATTTTTTAACCGCGCATTTTAAATTTTTTGTGACTGTGGTATTTTCATTTTTTTTCCCTTGCACGGTCACACATAAAATTCTACATACACACATTTACGACTTAATGCAAAGTGCGCCAGCAGAACATACATACATACATATGTGGAGGCCATGACGTCATACACAACAAAATTGGAAAATATTGGGGACTTGGTTAAGGAGGCTGAATTTCCAAAAAATTTAAATGCAGTTAGTTGCGGCTATGCCATAAGATTATGATCATAATTTTTTAAACCATTTTAACAACATTTATAACAGAGTAATGGCAAAAGAAAGAATTAAAAAAAAAACTAATCGAAATTTGGGGTGGATTTTTTTTTAATTTGTACCTCACACACGTCTAATAATTATTTCAGAATTACGTTGATTTTTCTAGATTTTTATGTCAATCCGCTCTGGTAGGAATTTACCACTGACCCCTTTTTTTTGTTGGAACAATTATATTAGTTTAGATTAATTTATTAATTTACTATCAATACCCGAAGCGACGTTGTCCGCTACTATTAGCAAAGCATTTTTTGCTGATTTTTTCATATTTCCAAATTCTAAGTAATATCCGAGTAGAATCCCGCCTAATCTTAGTTAAACCGTATACCCTCCTAGAACGCACTAATATTCTATCCATACACTCAAAAAAGTTTTCGCCCTGAATTTTAGAAATTTGCTTTACTGGCGACTTTTTTTCTACATTTCAAACAAATTTTTTTATATCTAGTACATTTTGATTATGTTGAAAATGTTATTCACCCGAAGCAATGCATGCTCGTATCTCTACAATCAGTCTTGTATTGTAACATAGTTGTCTATGTTAATGCGAATCAGTCGCTAATAAACTCTCAAGCTAATTAGATCACTTCGTGTGTTTTCCATTCTCTGCGTGTGTAACGGTCATCCCCTTCAAGAGGTTATGGGCCCAGGTTACCCAGACATGCATATGGAGAAACTTATAGTTTGAGTGGTGACTCGTTTTGTTTTTTACTGCGGATATCGGAAACAGAAAAATGAGTGCGATGTACCAAATTGAAAAGCTGGACGAAAAGAATTACGACTCTTGGTGCGTCCAGATGCGAAGTGTTTTGGTGCACTCTGAGCTGTGGGAAGTCGTATCAGGGCAGTTAAAACAGGAAACTGCTCCAGAGGGAGTGAACTGGCTTGGCTTGGATCAGAAAGCATTGGCGACGCTCATATTAAGTGTAAAGCCCTCACAGTTGGGATATGTTAAGCATTGTTCACATTCCGCTGAGGCCTGGACGAGATTAAGAGAAGTGCATCAGCCTAGCGGACCGGTACGCAAGGTATCGCTTTACAAAAAGCTACTAAGTACCAGGATGGCAGATGGACAGACAATGACCGGATACATAAGTCTTTTTGTCGAAATCCTAGATCAACTTGCAAGTGTTAATATTGATTTAAATGAAGAGCTGCGAGCGATCATTTTACTTTCCAGTCTCCCAAAAGACTACGAGAGTTTTGTTGTTGCCATAGAAACGCGTGACAATTTACCGGCATTCGAAAATCTGTGCATAAAGTTGAAGGAAGAAGGAGAAAGAAGAGACAGTGAGAACACAACGAGTGAACAAGCGTTGGTTGCCAGGCAACGGCCGAGAAAAAGCAAACCAACGGTAAAGTGCTATAAATGTGGCGAACGCGGCCACATACAGAGAAACTGTCCAAATAATCGACCAGCGTTGGAGAGTAACGGCCGAACGAAATCTCTGAACTGTTCTCTTTTGGGCGCACTGAACAGCGGTTCTCTTGATCGAGCGACTTGGTGTCTCGATAGTGGCGCGACCAGCCACATGTGCTGTGAGAGAAGCATTTTCACGGAGTTTAAAGAGCACACCGAAATGATTGGACTCGCTGACGATGGTCTGTTAAGAGCGGAAGGAAAGGGCGAAGTGAATTTGCAAATAGGAGAGTGTCAACTAAAGCTATCAAATGTTCTGTATGTACCGAGATTAAAAAGTAATTTTATGTCCGTGAGCCAAGCAGCAAATAATGGCTGTGTAGTTACGTTCAGTAAATACGGTGCAAATGTTGTGCAGGATTACAATGACGTCCATGTAAATGTACACAAAGTCGGAAACTTATACTTATTTTCTGAATCGCAAAATAAATGCTTTGCTGCACATGAAACTGACGCATTTTTATGGCACAGAAGGTTCGGACACTTAAATTACTCAAGCCTTACGGAGCTCAGTAAAATCAAGTTGGTGAGTGGATTGGAAAAGGCCGATTTTTCGCGCAGATCGCCATGTAAGACGTGCATGGTGAGCAAGGTATCCGTGAAACCTTTTCCATCTCAAACGGAAAATCGAGCAGAGGAGTTGTTACAGCTAGTTCACTCTGACGTGTGTGGACCATTCGGAACAAGTTCGCTAGGTGGCTCAAGATATTTCCTAACATTCGTAGACGACAAGTCGAGGCGCGTGTTCATATATTTCCTGAAGCGCAAAGACGAAGTGTTTGATAAATTCGTTGAAAGAAACTTATCTGCATCCGAAGCGACAACGGTCGCGAGTACGTGAATCGGACATTTGATGATTACCTGAGATCAAATGGGATAATACGGCAGCTGACAGTCCCCTACACGCCGCAACAAAACGGAGTTGCTGAGCGTTTAAACCGGACTTTGGTGGAGATGTCCCGGTGTTTACTTGTGCAGTCTGGACTATGCGAGGCACTGTGGGCAGAGGCAGTTTACACTGCGGTATACTTACGCAATCGGTCACCTACAACTGCTCTGGCCAACATGACGCCTATGGAAGCGTGGACTGGTAAGAAGCCATCTGTCAGTCATCTCAAAGTTTTTGGCTCCGTTGCAGTGGCGCTAGACAAGGGCGTACAGAGAAGGAAGTTCCAACCTAAGGGCACGGAATATCGCATGGTTGGGTATTCGAGAGCGGCCAAGGCGTACAGGCTTTACGACCCTAAAAAGCGGCAGGTGGTCGAGAAGAGAGATGTTCTCTTTGACGAAAATGATGGTGGACAGCAGCTTTCTGGAGATGAGACGATTTCGTTTGATTGGCAGCGGGCCGCGGAAATACCAAGCAGTTATGGCGAGGACATCGAACAAAAATCCTCTGAGCTGGCTGAGGGCATCTCTGATAAACACGACATCAAAGATGAAGGCGGCGGCGATAGTGAGGAAATGGACTGCGTGGGTACTGAGGACGAAGGCGGTTTGGAGCTGGAAGTGGATCGAGTCGGACGTGGCAGGCCAAAGATTTTACGTACGGGCAGACCCGGTCGTCCAAGGAAACAGTATAACACACTTGGAAATTTGGCTGCGAGTGAAATACAAATACCATCGACGTACAATGAAGCGGTCAGCGGTGCACTTTCTACTCGGTGGCGCGAAGCGATGCGTTCTGAATATGATGCTTTGATTACGAATCAGACCTGGGAAGTAGCCGATCCACCTGACAACCAGAAACCCATTGGTTGTAAGTGGGTGTACAGTGTGAAGCGTGACTCAACTGGCAATGTTGAAAGGTTCAAGGCTCGTCTAGTGGCGAAAGGCTGTTCCCAGCGTTATGGTGTAAACTTCAGCGAGACATATTCACCAGTCTGCAGATTGGAAAGCATCCGGTTGATTTTGGCCATGGCAGCTGAAATGGAACTCTACGTTCACCAGATGGATGTATGCACGGCGTACCTCAACAGCGATCTGGATGCGACAGTGTACATGCAACAACCCGAAGGTTATGAAGACGGCAGCAAGACGGGAAAGGTGCTATTGCTGAAAAAGGCAATATACGGACTGAAGCAGGCTGGAAGACAATGGAACATTAAACTGGATGGTGTTCTGAAAAACATTGGTTTTCTCCCAACGGAAAATGAGCCTTGCTTATATAAACGAGTTGGCGATGGTAATATTGCGTTAATTCTTGTTTACGTTGATGATCTCATTATAGCGTGTAAAAGCAAACCAGATCTGATTGACATCAAGACATCGATTTCGACGGCTTTCGAATGTGTTGATAAAGGCGCAATACGACTGTTCCTCGGCATGGAGATAGAACGCGAGGGTGAACTGGGAGAAATCACTCTTGCGCAGATGCAATTCATTCAGGATTTGTTGCGTCGACATGATCTACAGTGCTGCAGACCTGCATCTACGCCTTTGGACGCAGGGTATCAGGTTGCGTGTGACGAAAAATGCGCTAAGGTGGACGAAACAATCAGCAGTTGGCGAGCTGATGTGGTTGGCACTCACGGCCCGACCCGATATTTTGCATTCCGTTGCGAAATTAGCACAGCGAAACAAAGATCCGCACAGCGAGCACTTAGCGGGTGTTAAGCATGTCATGCGGTATCTGGCGGCCACGATGAACTACAAGCTGCACTACAAAGGGACAGGCCAAGCTTTCGTTGGCTATGTTGACACCGACTGGGGCGGCGATAGGATTGATCGAAAATCGTTCACTGGCTACGTTTTCTTCCTAGCCGGTGGCCCAATCTCATGGAAATCGGAGAAGCAGCACAGCGTGGCTCTCAGCAGCACCGAAGCTGAGTACATGGCGTTGTCGACGGCGTGTAAGGAGGCAGTTGCTACGAGACGGCTTATTATTGAGCTTGGTTGTGGCGACGCGAATATTCCAACGGTCATGTATGGCGACAACTTAAGTGTCCAACAATTGGCAAAGAACCCGGTGCCTCATGCTAGGACGAAGCATGTAGATATAAGATATCACTTTGTACGTCAGATACTAAACGAAGGTCAGATTGTTTTGAAATATGCTTCTACTGAGGTAATGATTGCAGATGTATTGACCAAGAATTTGGCCAAGAAGAAACACAATGAATTTGTAAGAATGTTGAATTTTTACTAGCAATACTTATAACGTGCTTGCATTGAGGAGGAGTGTTGAAAATGTTATTCACCCGAAGCAATGCATGCTCGTATCTCTACAATCAGTCTTGTATTGTAACATAGTTGTCTATGTTAATGCGAATCAGTCGCTAATAAACTCTCAAGCTAATTAGATCACTTCGTGTGTTTTCCATTCTCTGCGTGTGTAACGGTCATCCCCTTCAAGAGATTAATTTGAAGAAAATTTTGTTTACCAGTAGAAAATTGGATTTATTTTAAGAAAAAAATCGCCAATAAGGCAAATTTGTAAAATTCAGGGCAAAAAATTTTTGGAGTTTATCCTTCTTACCATAACATACTTTGCCTTAACACCGCATTTACCCCAATATTACCTCACATTAACCCCACCTCCCTCCTATTTTAATCAAAAAGTTAAAGTTCGAGTGCGTAGATAAGGGTCAACTGGAAATGTTCCTAGGCAATGCAGATAAAGCGCGAAGGCGAAATTGGAGCTATACAAATGAACCAGCAGCTCTACATTAAGGACATGCTTTAGAGACACAACATGCTTAACTGTCGACCTGTGGCAACTCCGTTGGATCCTGGTTTTTTAAAAGCTTGCTGCAAATCGGATTGCGTGCTGGAAGATCCAGTACAGTAACAATCAGTCATCGGAGAATTGATGTGGCTAGCTCTAACATCAAGGCCCAATATATATCATTCTGTAGTGAAACTGGCTCAACGGAACAAGGAACCCCATACCGAGCATGTTGCAGCAGTCAAGCATCTATTGAGGTATCTAGGAGCTACGATAGATCCCAACCTGAACTACCGGCGCTGTGGAAAGGCACTACGAGGATATGCAGATGCGGATTGGGGCGGAGATGTCGGATCTCGTCGATCCTACACTGGGTTCGTATTCATGTTAGCAGGTGGACCAATATCGTGGAAATCTGAGAGGCAAGACTGCGTCGCTTTAAGTAGCACAGAATCCGAGTATATGGCATTGACCCCCGCAACAAAGGAGGCCCTTCACTTAAGGCGACTGGTGATCGAAATTGGATTCGGTGATGCGGATTCTGCTATTGTGCTGTACGGAGATAATCTAAGTGTACAAGCCCTGGCAAAGAACCCTGTTTTTCATGCACGCTCAAAACACATCGATATCCGTCATCATTTTATCAGGGAAATTGTACAAAAAGGAGAAGTCGAGCTGAAGTATGTGGCAACTGCGGATATGATTGCTGATATCTTCACGAAGAACTACAGAAACAAAAGCATTGTCATTTTCTTAAGCTTATGAATTTGTATGATCCTAATTAACTATGTAAACAGATACACATTGAGGAAGGGTGTTAAAATACCGAAATATTGCAACGTGACTCTGTATATTAAAGTCTGCTTGGTTACTCAGCATGTACACTGGAAAAAAATACGCCCTCTAGTTTCGCAGAATTTATGGGTTTTCTAAAGTTTTCAATATTGCAGTTATATTTTAATTTAATTAACTTATTTTATTTTATTTCTAAGAACTGGCTGGACAGATAATCTTCATTTTTTTACCATAAATATTGTACAAGAGCATATCCAACAAAAAATTAAAAAGTAAAAAATGTATACTGCGTCACTCTTAAGTTGAAAAAATGTCGCGTCCATCACTATTCAAGAAGAACACTTTTTGATAATAAATCTAGTACTTTACGAGATCAGTACATGTCAATATGTTAATTGATCTGGAGCCGTAAATAACGATCTGTAACTCAGAAACCTACAAGGGCGCAGTATTAACACTTGTAATCTTAAGTACAATCCACTTGAGCCTAACCTAAATATAGTTCTCACACTGCACAAAGGGTCGCCTTGCAGGAGACCGTTGATAAGGCTCCCGCTCAGGCAAACAGATGTGGTCTCTGCGTAGACCATAGATAAGTATATTCTGAGGTGTCACAGAAACCGTCGACGGATTTGGGTACGGTTGGTTTGGAAACCAACCCATCAAAACCGTAAAAGTCACAGAATCTGTAGAGTTTTCTAGGAGTTTCGGAGTAAATTTGCTCTGATTTTCGGAACATTTGCTTCAATGTCTACTATTCGGTTGGTTTAAAACCGTGTACTTGATTTTCAAACAGTTTCTGTGACACCGAGATTTGCTTTTGGGGGGAAATTTGGTTGGAAGAGATTTCTGTGACACCCCCGATCATACGAATTTCTTGTTAGTTACGTAAGCAAAGACTTATTGAAATAAAATCAGTTTTTATACAGAACTCAAACGTGAATGTTGTTTTCCTTATTACAGAAAGCCCCCTTTCAATCACCCTGGAAATGCCCATATACTGGGGTGTCACAGAAACCGTCGACGGATTTGGGTACGGTTGGTTTGGAAACCAACCCATCAAAACCGTTGGTGTCACAGAATCTGTAGAGTTTTCTAGGAGTTTCGGAGTAAATTTGCTCTGATTTTCGGAACATTTGCTTCAATGCCTACTATTCGGTTGGTTTAAAACCGTGTACTTGATTTTTAAACGGTTTCTGTGACACCGAGATTTGCTTTTGGGGGGAAATTTGGTCAGAAGAGATTTCTGTGACACCCCCGATACATTTAAATTTAAATTGTTCAACCATAATTTTTAAACTATTGGTGTTTATTGATTGGCTTAGATGCCTGGCATACAGTACATAAACTGTCTGCCTAATGTCGTCGCAACTAGAACTTGAACCAGTTGGACTAAGATTGCATATGAGGATCTGAAGACTAGAGCGACAGTCTCTGTTGAATGCAAAATGAGTAAAACTTGATTGTGGAAGTCAAAATTGTTACTGATTTTATTGAATAAACTTAACGGTATTTATAGGTAAAAAGTGCTTAGGTTAACAGAATAGGTAAAAAGCAAAGTGTTGGTTATTATGTATTATTGGCAAATCCGCTAATGGGAGCAAACCCAGTTACAATTCAGCAGAATAAGCTTGTGCCAATAAGTGGGTCATTGATAATGTTGCTGACGGCTTGACCCGATATATGATACTTCAGTGCGCTGACTTATAACTATTGCTGCGACTGAACATTCTCCCGGCCGTTGAACAAGTGTTCAACCATCACTAATGCTGAACGCAAAACTGCGTGGGGTAGGTTCAGGTGATGGCTGCTCGTCGTTCTCTTGGTTGTTGCAGGTCCGTTGTCGTGGCTTCCAGTTGACGAATCGCCTTCGGAGACTATATGCAATGATCAATATTATTGGTATTGCTAACGCAGCATACGTGGCTACTTGATGATGCTGCACGGTGGTAAATTGATTTGACCATGCTGTATCCTTTAGCTTAGTCAGCCTTTGTTGTAGATGATCCAGTTCGTAACTTGCCGTTCTTGCAGTGCCGAGTCGTTCATAGAATATCCTGGGCTGATTGGCGAACTTAGTTACATTTGTGGGCTGTCCCACTGCATGCGGAAGAATAAGTAGCATTGCTAGTAAAGTTGGTAGAACTGGAATTTTTACTTTCTTCCTTTTTGGGAACTCTTCTGAACCCATTGCTCCTTCGATGGAACTGTTAGACCGCTTTGTCGATACTTCTTCTTTCAGAAGCGGCGCAAGACGCGTGATTGGTCGTTGAAATACGCCAGACGCAGTTTTTACGTCTACTACACGTATGTAATTATCTTTGCCAGAATATGTCTTCACTACTTTTTCCATAGGCAAACTCGTCTCCGGCAGGTTATCTTCCTTTATTAATACAAGCAACCCTTTCTTGCCGTTATGCGACATGGTCTTCCATTTGCTGCTTTTCCATGCCTTAGGCATAGTACCTTGGTCCAGTGTTGCCCCCAGGTCTGAAGACGGTTTAGAAGGTAGCAGTTCTCTGTCGCCTTGCACTAGCGAGAGATTTTTCGATAAGTGTGTTTTAGCTGGCTTTATTGGCAGTTGAAATCTTTCTTTGGTTGATTCGGCTGCACAACTCTTTAATGACTTGTCTTCTGGACTTGGAATTGTTCCTGCTACAGTCCATCCGAACATGGTATTCTGAAGGATGGGTCCTTCCGCCCTTGTTTGCTGCTGATTTGGCAGTAATAAGGAATAATAGTGCTCTGCGCCGATAAGCATATCAATTTTTCCTGGCGTATTAAAATCTGGGTCTGCCAGAGATATGTCGGTTGGAATATCAAAGCTGGAAGACCTTATTTCGTGGGCTGGATGATCAGCTATGATTTGGGGAAGCACAAACGCTTCTATTTCTTCCGTGAAGTCATTATGCAGGGACTTTACGCGAATTTTGACTTGGGACCGGCACATTTTTGTACCGCCGCCAACACTTCCAAAACGGACTGAAGTCTTGTGTCTTTTTAACGAAAGCCTTGATGCCATTTGTTCAGAAATCAAATTCACCTGAGATCCTGAATCGAGTAGTGTTCTGAGTTTCACCTCTCTTCCGGATTTGGCTTCTACTGCCACTTTGGCTGTGGCTAGTAAGATGTTGTGGTCAGTAATTGCTGCGCCTATAACAAGGTCTGGCGGATCTGTCGGATCTCCCAAATCTGATTCCAAATGCAACATCGTATTGTGTTTATCGCATTTAAAACATGTCCGACTTTGACAGTCTTTCGACTTGCGGTATGTGCTAAAACAATTTATACACATTTGCTGGTTCTGTACCCAATTCAATCTCTCAGATACAGCCTTAGATAGGAACTCATCGCATCTGAATAAAGGGTGATTTCCTCTTTTACAGAATTCACATGAAGCTATTTTTTCACTTGTTGTCGACGCACAAGTTGAGTTTTTTGGGTGTCTATTAGAGGATTTTTCTGATATTCCTGTGTTTAGGACTCGGATGCGCTGGTCCAGAAAGCTGAGCAGTGTGTCGAGACCCTGTAACTCTCGGGACCCATCTAACGACTGCTCGTATAGGGCTCTGCTTGCAAGATCCAACTTTTGTTTGATGATGGCAATCAATATTGTATCCCAACTTGATACATCGATGCCCAGTCCCTTTAATGATGCTAGAGACTCGATAGTTGTAATGTACAACTCTTTTAATGACCTTGGACCGTCACTAACTGTGTTTTGATGCAGAAAGCGATAGAGAATCATGTCTGCCACATGTCTGGGATTGTTGTAGGAATCAACTAATATACCCCAGGCGCTGAGGTAATTTTCTTCCTTAAGATCGATGTGTCTTATCAATCTTTCAGCCTCTCCAGTTACAGTGGTTTTTAGGTACCACATTTTCCGTACCGTCGGCATGTTAGTATCATGGACCATGCATTTGAATAAATCAAAAAACTGAGTCCATTTGAGTAGATCCCCATCGAATTTGGGGATGCTGACTCTGGGCAAATGCACATCTTCGTTGCTGGAAGAGTTTGATTTTGCCCCTAAGATAACTTGAATTTCCTTTTCAAGTTTTAGGAAGGATTTCATGTCATATCCTCTCGTGCTTGGATCATCATATTCTTCATGTACGGAGAAATGGATCTCTTGAATTTGTGCCCATAGTGATTTTATCAAATCACTTGTTATGGTCTTTCCCGTCTCTGAATACTCTCTGAGAGCGCGCTTAATAGAATCAGACATTACCCTTTGTCAAAGACATGCTGCTATAAGCTTCTGGGACTCTATCATGGGCTGCTGAATGCTTGCAGGGTCTGGATTTCCCGCGGCTTGGCTTGTTGATTGTTCCATGCCGTCCCGTATGATTGCTCGATATTTGTCGTATGACTCACGACAGTCGTTGTAGAACTTAATGTATTCCGTAGTTCTATATTTTTGAGGAATCTTGAGGTCATTCCTTGTAAATCGATTCCAAGCGTCATCGAGTGCGGTTAATCTGGTCTGGTAATAATTTGGACCTGATTTTCTCTCCGATGAAGCTTTTTTGAAGTTGATAATAAATTTGGAGATTTCTTGACTGATTTTCTCTTGCACGTCTAGTGCTTCTGTGACTGCTTGCTCATCCATGTCACTCATATTTAATACCTTGTGTTTAAAAACTTCTGACCCGTTGGGAGTGTTTTATTTGCTTGTATAGCTGGATACGCTCCTATTCGCAACCGAATTGGTCAAAGAAGCTTTTAACACTTATGAATGATTTGGATTAATTTGATGATAGGAACCGTGGTGCTGAATTCTCGTACTCTGAGAATGCTTGATTCTGGTTTCAAAGTGTCGCCAGTTGACAACTTCGAGAATGTGTCCGGGATTGGGATGATTTAAATCCGTTTACCGGGATCACAAAACGATTTTATCAAATCGTTGACGGATGATGGTCTCCTTGTTGACCAATCTCCAAATTCCTGAGTTGACTTCGCTCAGACTTCATTAGATGTCGCTTCGACAATGGAGTGTTCTTTGTTGTGATCTCTAGTTGAGATCGCGTCACGTGTCCGGGATTGGATGATTTAAATCCATTTACCGGGATCACAAACGATTTTATCAAATCGTTGACGGAGCTGGTCGCCTTCTTGACCAGTCTTCCAACTTCCTGAGTCGATGGCGCTCAGGTGTCCTTAATCTGTCACCTTGTTGACGACATGGGCAAAAGGACTCGTATGGAAGATATCTCCAACGTTGTGTTCTAGGGTGTGATCTCTTGGTGAGATCACGTCGGGGTCACCAAAATGTTTATTGATTGGCTTAGATGCCTGGCATACAGTACATAAACTGTCTGCCTAATGTCGTCGCAACTAGAACTTGAACCAGTTGGACTAAGATTGCATATGAGGATCTGAAGACTAGAGCGACAGCCTCTGTTGAATGCAAAATGAGTAAAACTTGATTGTGGAAGTCAAAATTGTTACTGATTTTATTGAATAAACTTAACGGTATTTATAGGTAAAAAGTGCTTAGGTTAACAGAATAGGTAAAAAGCAAAGTGTTGGTTATTATGTATTATTGGCAAATCCGCTAATGGGAGCAAACCCAGTTACAATTCAGCAGAATAAGCTTGTGCCAATAAGTGGGTCATTGATAATGTTGCTGACGGCTTGACCCGATATATGATACTTCAGTGCGCTGACTTATAACTATTGCTGCGACTGAACAATTGGATTTAAACGAATTAAGTTAAAAAATCGTTAAAGTATTTCAAAATACTTTTTAACGAGGCAAATGTCTGTAGCTATAGTAGTTCAGAAGTTACGAACTTACGAAATTGAGCCATTTTTAGCTTTTTTCCCGCTAAAGTAGCGGGTTTTTCCAAAAGTCGTAAAACAAAAGTTTTCTATGTGGATCTGCAAAAAACAGTTTCCAAAAGTGGTATGATTTCATGACGCTAAAATACAGTTCGGATACCCTCACACAAAATTCAATACTCAGGGAGCGTTAATTGTTCTGAGCTGGCAAAAGTGGCTACTTTTGTTTATGAATAATTTTTAAACATGACATTTTACCAGAGTTGTGACTAGTTAACTACTTTTGTAATGCATTAGTCATTTCATTAGAAATATAAAAAAGTAATGCTAATGAAAACACTTTTGTTAATTACCATTGTTTTATGAAAAATCTACTTTGTTGTCCATTAAAGCTATCTCTTTTCAAGAAAAAGAAAAAATATTTGAACCGCGAATTCTTCAGAAGAGGAGGACCCTCATACACTCTGCTGTCTGCCTTTATTATATTAGTAAAATCCGTCGTCGCAAGCAAGTTTTACGTATGGCAACCACACCTGTGATGCTTGGGCAGTCTAAAGGTTGAGATCTCCAAATATTGCGGAATGTCATCCGTGGTCTCGTCTCCATTGTTTTCCGAGTCTTCTGAACCGATTTTAAAATAAGATTTAAAAGAAAAATAATAATATAAACATACCCTCCAATCCAAAGTCTTTGAACGCCTTGACAAAATTGCTACCATTGTCGGTGATAGTGCAGACAATTTGGTCGTTTGTTAGAAAAAATTCTTCATTAAGGGCTTGCGTAGTTTCAGCAACTCTATTGAACGTGTGACTTCCAAAAAGTCTCCTACACGCCAAAGCAACCGATTGCCTTACAAATTTCTGGTCGATCTAGTGACACGTATACCCGAAGAATGATTTCTTTTTTGTCGACCATATATCTGCTGTTGTGCAGACGTATCTTACTTGTTTTAAACAGTTAATTAAATAACTTCTATGAAAATCAAATTTATCATCAAGTATTTTCGTCAACATTTTTCGGCCCGGAACCTTGACAGGCATTTCTTCGAAAAGAGCTTCAAAGAATGGGTTCTCCACAATTGACAACGGCGAAAACGAGTCCACGACAAACTTTAAAACTTTTTCGTCGAACGCTGCCTGCCTAACACCACCTTTTCTTGCCCTTTTAGAAAGTTGTTGTTTTTCTTCCAAATATTCGTCATATTCGGCGGAATGTTTGTCCTTCAGGTGGTTTATGAAGTTAGACGTAACTATTATAGATCCACGAAGCTTTCTTGAAGTGGATGGACAATATTGGCAAGCAGCCAAAACGCCATTACACGCTCTTTGGTGGTTTGTTTCAGACACCTGAATTGAATATGAACGATATTAATTAATTAATTAATTAATTCTAAAGTAAGCTTTCTTGGTACTTACAGACTGTGTAATCTTAAAATATTTTCCAGCTAAGATTAACGGTAGTTGTGCCTTTTCCAGAGCGCTACCACAACCAGCTTCGACGGTACTAACCATAGTGCTAGATCTTAATTGAAACACAAAAAAAGGAGTAATTTTATGGTTTATTTAACATACTTACGAGCAGTTTGATGATGAAGAAGACATCGATTCAATATCCTTAGTTAGGTTAAACGAAAACTGTGCGTTTTCTAACTGTAAACTGTAAATTTTCTAAATCACTACCAGTACCATCTACGACGGCACTAACCATCGTGCTAGTTCTTAATTGGTAACCAAAAAAAAATGTTTAAAATTCATGTAGTTTGGTTAATAACCTACGAGCAGTTTGATGATGAAGAATTCGATCCAATATCCTCAGTTAGGATAAACGACATTTGTGCGTTCTCTGTATCACTACCACAACCATCTTCGACAGCACTAACCATAGTTTTAAAGTCCATTTAAAGTCTATGTAGTTTATTCAATATACATACTTACGAGCAAAATTTCTTCTACATTTCGATAGGTATTGATAAACACAACAAAACTGCATTTTTACTTTTCCGAAATATTTAAATTTTTAAAATCGTTTATAAGCTATTGTGGGCGTTAGAGGGGGCGTGGCACCATTTTGAAACAAACTTGCGCTGCGTAGGAGCTCCAAGAATCTTCATGCCAAATACCAATCCTCTAGCTTTTATAGTTTCCGAGATCTCACCGTTCATAGGGACAGACAGACGGACAGACAGACATGGCTAGATCGACTCGGCTAGTGATCCTGATCAAGAATATACATACTTTATGGGGTCGGAAACGCTTCCTTCTAGCTGTTACATACTTTTGCACGAATACAATATACTCTTTTACTCTACGAGTAACGGGTATAAAAATTTGAGTAAAATTTTACAGTAAATTTGTCATAAAAAATCCCTTCCAACCAAAGACCTTCTAATTTGCAACCAAATTTGGACGCCAAACAAGGATGATTTGGTTAGAAGAGATTTTTGGGACACATTTGATATCTACGTTAGCAAGTTTAGAAAACGTATATGTGAACTGGTTGACCGACACTTTTTTAATGAAACAGGCACTGTGAAAGTTATATACATGTTCATGACCGAACAAGCAAAGGCTATTTATCTTTTAAGTTCAATTCTTTTTTTTTCTCTTCATTTCATTTTTAGAGCCTTTCATTGATCTTTTTAGCCCACGAAGAGTCGTCGATAAAATCGTAGTTAAAAATTCTTAAAAAGCTTTATGTTATTATGTCGTCCGAAATCAAAAAGTCACGGACTCTTCTAACATTGAGAAGTTCTGAAGAATTCGCGGTTTAAATATTTTTCATACTTGGTGTCAGAAAATCGACATGCGTTTTCTGCGCCAAGGACCAAAGGGTCCTCCTCTTCTGAAGAATTCGCGGCTCAAATATTTTTCATCCTCGGTGTCAGCAAATCGACGAGTTTTCCCTGACCTGTGGAGCAAATTTTCCTGATCTTCTAAAGAATTCGCGGTTTTATTGTTTTTACCTTCTTGAGTCGTTATTACATGGTCAATCTCAGAAAAGCTACCAATTCTTAGCCAGGGATAATAAAAGTTATAGCTTTAATGGAGAACAGAGAACGTTTATTACAAAACAATGGTAACTAAATTTTTTAACTATCATTACTTTTTGGAATTAAATTTTTAAGTAGCATTGTTTTTGGGGTTTTTAGTGAAATATATTGTCAGTAGCATTGAAAGCTTCCAATGCCAATGAAATGTGTTTTCAGTAGCATTGAAAGCTTCCAATGCCAATGAAATATTTTTCAGTAGCATTACTTTTTTGACAATCAAATGAAATTTGTTTTCAGTAGCATTACATTTTTCAATGCCAATGAAAAATGTTTTCAGTAGCATTACTTTTTTCATGATATTTCAAAAACAATGCTAATGCTCATAGACACAACTCTGCTTTTTGCAATAACGTGTTATATGCCAAAATTTAAGGGATCTCAAGAAATACAGTTTTAAAGGAAATCGTTTGAGCCATTTATTAGAAAAATAAATTAAAAATAAAGTTAAAAAAAAATTGTTTTGTGTATAACTTTTTAAATAATGCTTATACATAAAAAATATTTAGGAGGCGTTTTTTTACTTCTTTTATATGAGGTAATGCAGAAGTCTGTAGCTTAAGTATTTCGCAAGTTATGGGCTTACAAAATTTAGTCATATATAGCGGTTTTCCCAGCTTACATTCTGTCTCCTTTCGCTCAAAGGCATGTATGTAAATATATACATACATGTACAATGTACATATGTATGTACGTGTCTCTCCCGGATCTCTATCTGAAATTCGATTTTCAACCCTCCCAACCTCGTGTTCTATCTGTCTTGCTCCTCTCTCTCGCTCTTTTGATCAACTTTATTGTATTTTTGTTATTATTAACATTACATTATAAAAAAAAAGGTGATTAGATATCCCAATAACTCTTTTTTTCAGATGAAGGCGAAGAAAGTGGTTTTTTATGCCTGTAACTAGAGACTGAGTTTGGTGATCACCTAATGTCATTTTAAAGAGTATACATGTATGTATGTACCAGAGAGCTGCAAAAAGTCAATCATTTTCAGTTACACCCGATCATTTACTCGTATCCGTTTTGATTAATCGCTTCGGTTGAGCGAAACGAAATGAGCGGTGAGCGAATGCGATCGTCCCATGAATGATCGTTTGTGATCGTTCAAGTATGTGATCTGATCGTTTGTGATTGTTCGGCTTGAAGATTTGTACCGTTTGTGATTGAATAACACTAGTTTACAAAAAAAAATCGACGTCACCCTACTTGAAGACAACCTTAATTTTCTGGTAAAGAACATCTCCCTGATTAAGAAATGAGCACTTATAATTTTTTTTATGATGTCAATTTTTTTTTAAGTGTAAAAAACGTTTTTCGCCCTTTTTTATTTTCTATCTTTTGTTCTGGTAAACCGATTTTGATCATCTTAGACTTTTTTTACAGGTAATAGAATTACCTTTAACTTTCTTATTCACAGCATTGAGTTCCAGTCATTAGTTTAGAAGCTACACCGCGTCAAAGTCTAAAAAAAGGAAAAAAAATTTAATTTGGACAGGCATAAATCCGATCATTAAAAATACACGCCTAAAAACCGAAATTAGTTTTATAACATCTTCTGGTAGATTGTTCTTTGACAAAAAAAAATAAGCTAATGATCATTAGAATCCACTAGCAAATACACTTTATATGAATATTTTGATTTTGGGACAACGGTGATTTTTTCGCCGTTTACAGCTGTTAACTGAGACAACAGGGCCTTAACATGGCTTTAACAGGACTGTAATACCCTTTTTACCCAGCTTGAAAAATCTATATAAAATGGAACGCATGGTTGATTTTTGAGCTGATGGTCTTATTATTTTTCTTAAAGTCCAATCTTCAAGAATAAACTATAAAACTAATTTCGATTTTTAGGCGAGTATTTTTAATGATCGGATTTATGCCGGTCCAAATTGAATTTTTTCCCTTTTTCAGACTTTGACGCGGTGTTGCTTCTAAACTAATGACTGGAACTCAATGCTGTGTATAAGAAAGTTAAAGGGCATTCTATTACCTATAAAATAAGTCTAAGATGACCAAAATCGGTTTACCAGAACAAAAGATAGAAAATAAAAAAGGGCGAAAAACGTTTTTTACACTTAAAAAAAAATTGACATCATAAAAAAAATTATAAGTGCTCATTTCTTAATCAGGGAGATGTTCTTTACCAGAAAATTAAGGTTGTCTTTAAGTAGGGCGACGTCGTTTTTTTTTGTAAACTAGTGTAATTTATACAATCGGTTGGTGTGATCGTGTGCCTTCGCGTTTATTAGTGTGACCGTGCAGCTCGAGTTTATCGTGCGCGGTTATGATATTTAGTTAATAAGCACAGGTCATGTATGTCAATATAATATTATTTTTTTAAATAATAATATTTTATAAAAAATGTGTGCCTTAGTGTGTAAAGATCGCTTTATTTTGTTAATCTCTAAAAGATTATAAAATGAAAGACCGATTTTTAAGGGGATACGATCACAGCCCAAACCGTAAGAGCTAGAGCAGCCAAATTTTTTCACAGTATTCCATTGGGGGCGTTGGCGCCCACTAAGGTCCGATATGTCCCCCAGAGGCCCCAAGCAGCTCCAACATCCATATTTTGAGCAAAAAAAATTAGATTATTTAATGCTTAACTTCTAAAGTGGTTGGAATTTCGAATTTTGGAGTTTGCAGAATTTTAGGTTTTGAAAAGGCCTAATTGGAAATCTAAAAGAAATTTCGATATCCCCCATAATTTGGGGGCTACGTTTAAAATTAACTTTTCGATTTTGAAAATCTAAGCCGCTGCTCCGATCAAGATGATTTTTCGATCATTAGTTATTCTATGGCCCAAGTGCTCAAGTTTAATTTTTCAAGTTTTTAACATTTTTTTAAAGTATTTTTAATGAACTTATTTAGATTTTGTAAGTTATTGCGTTGTATTTTGTGGGAGCCTGCCGAGAGAGCGAAACCCAGAGAGCGGATGCCAAGAGAGCGACGGCCGAGAGACCAACAGCCAAAAAAACTGATAAGGGGGAGGGGTAGTGCTGTGTGGAAAAGGGGAGGGGTAGTGCTGTATGGAAAAGAGGAGGGGAAAAGGGCAATTTAAGTTTAAATTTGTTTTGGATTTTAAAAACTTAAACTGCTGCTCCGATCAATATGATTTTCGATCAATAGTCAGTTCTGTGGATTAAATGCTTAGGTTTTATTTTTCAAAAAATATTTTGAATTTTGTAGCAGAAGTAAGAGCCCTATTTAATTTCCGTAATGGATTAAAATAAAAAATTACTACAAAAGCAAAGCCTTATCGTAAACTTAACCTAAAGTCAAAATAGTAATAATAATTATCATAAAATATTAATCAATCCCCTTGTAATAATTATAATAAAAATAATAATAATAAGTATGTCCAATTCAAAATTGTTAGTAATAAGTAATAGTTTTAAGTCTTTTTTGTTCAAATAAGCTTGCTTTTCCATTCAATGTGACTAGTGCTACAAATATAAGTGTAAACTTGCTGTGCTAGGATAATAATAAATAAATAAATAAAAAAACAAAAAAATAATTTTTTTTTGGTCAAATCCTGACTTATTTTCCGAATAGTACGTGTAAAAAAAGTTTCAGGCAAATCAAAAATGTGAAATTTTTTTTTTTGGCCAAATCTGTTCGGTTTGTAAAAGAACGGCCCATATAACCTCTTTTTGGAAATACAATTTTTTATCTAATTCTGAATTTCGAATAAAATTTTATCAAAATCGGACGACTATATCATTTAGCTGCCATAAGAACAATCGAAAAATTAATGGGAATATAATAGGAAATATATAATTGCTTCGTTGGTTTTTATTGTATTCTCTTTACTCTGGGATATGACTCTTTTTAAATGTTTTCGAATTTCGATTTTAATTTTATCAACGATCGGAAAAATAGGAATTATCCGCAAGGGTATATAAGCTTCGGCTGGCCGAAGCGTTTTGGTTCTTTGCGTTTGCTCTGCAATGGCTCTAGAAAATATAAGGGAACTTGGTGCAGGACTAAAAAGTTTTGCAACGGAACTCAGAATTAATCTTATCGTGATAAGAGTTATTGCTATGTTATTTTAGGGAATTAAACATCCAGCGTATGTCCCTCCTGGCAAGATCTAGGAACTGTTGGGCCACTTGTTTGTAATTCTCATAGTGCATCAACGTCCATATATATGAATATACTAGCTATACCCGAAGCGACTTCGTTCGCTTAAAATTAGTTTGGAGTACGGTTGTCAGGACTTTCTTATTGGCGCGTTTTTTAGAATATCCTTCAGGAGCGAGAATCAGAAGATTGAGCGCTTAGTACTCAGTTTTTAGCAGTGATTCACTGCCAAAAAAGCGCTGAATGGAACTGCAGGGTATCCAAATATGCATACATACGTATTTGGTCAAAAGTTCGAATCTTAAGATTAATAATTAACTTGGAAACATTTTGGCTTTGTTTACAGAATTTGTAGTAATTTTTTATCTTCTTCCATGGTGGAAATTAAATAAGGCTCTTACTTCTGCTACAAAATGAATAATACTTTTAGAAAAATAAAACCTAAGCATTTGATCCACAGAACTGACTACTGATCGAAAATCATATTGATCGGAGCAGAGCAGCAGTATAAGTTTTTAAAATCCAAAACAAATTTTAACTTAAATTGCCCTTTTCCCCACCCCTTTTCCTCACAGCACTACCCTTCCCCCCATGCGCGGATCCACGGTGGGTGATATATCACCCCCCACTCGGGTGAAAAATGAATGAAATAAAATGAAAATTTTAATATTCTAAAAGTATGCAACGAAAAAATTGTTCTGATATCACCCCCCACAACGAAATCCTACATCCACCACTGCTTCCCCCTCATCAGTTTTTGGCTGTTGCTCTCTCGGCCGTCGCTCTCTTGGCATCCGCTCTCTGGGTTTTCTCTCTCTCGGCAGGCTCCCACAAAATGCAATGCAATAACTTACAAAATCTAAATAAATTCATTGAAAATACTTAAAAAAATTTTAAAAACTTGAAAAATTAAACTTAAGCATTTGGGCCATAGAATAACTAATGATCCAAAAATCATCTTGATCAGAGAAGCGGTTTAGACTTTTAAAATTGAAAAATTAATGTTAAATGTAGCCCAAAAAATATGGGGGATATCGATTATTTTTTAGATTTCCAATAGGCCTTTTCAAAACCTAAAATTCTGCAAACTCCAAATTTCGAAACTCCAACCACTTCAGAAGTTAAGCATTAATTAATCTAATTTTTTTTGCTCAAAATATGGATGTTGGAGCTGTTTGGGGCCTCTGGGGGGACATATCGGAACTTAGTGGGCGCCAACGCCCCCAATGGAATACTGTGAAAAAATTTGGCAGCTCTAGCTCTTACGGTTTGGGCTGTGGTCGTATCCCCTTTAAAATGGGTTTTTCATTTTATAATCTTTTAGAGATGAATGTGATCTAAGTAAAAGTAGTGCATTTTTATACTTTCTATCAGTTACAATGTTATCAATGCAATTTTAATTTGCGCACAAATTTGTATACGTGTTTGTAAATTGGAATTTGTTTTCAAATTTTTTGTTTTGAATGAAACGAAAACTTTTGTACACACACGAAAATATTGGCCACCAATACAAAAGTAGCGAAGTAACTTATTATTTTCCGATTCCACATTTGATCGATAATTATTAATTTTAAACTCGACAAATTTTGCATTGCCTGAAAGGAAATTATTAATTTTTGTTGTATTTAAACACCTTATCTACTTTCAGTAGAAACATACACACCCATTGAGTGTATGTATTGTATTGCACATGTATTGTAAGCAAATCAAAACATATCCAAATATACATATGTACAAACGTATTTGGTCAAGAGTTCGAATCTCAAGAATAATAGTTAACTTGGAGCTTGGCTTTGCTTTTGTAGTAATTTTTTATTTTTATCCATTACGGAAATTAAATAGGGCTGTTACTTCTGCTACAAAATTCAAAATACTTTTTGAAAAATAAAACCTAAGCATTTGATCCACAGAACTGACTATTGATCGAAAATCATATTGATCGGAGCAGCAGTTTAAGTTTTTAAAATCCAAAACAAATTTAAACTTAAATTGCCCTTTTCCCCTCCCCTTTTCCATACAGCACTACCCCTCCCCTTTTCCACACAGCACTACCCCTCCCCCTTATCAGTTTTTTTGGCTGTTGGTCTCTCGGCCGTCGCTCTCTTGGCATCCGCTCTCTGGGTTTCGCTCTCTCGGCAGGCTCCCACAAAATACAACGCAATAACTTACAAAATCTAAATAAGTTCATTAAAAATACTTTAAAAAAATGTTAAAAACTTGAAAAATTAAACTTGAGCACTTGGGCCATAGAATAACTAATGATCGAAAAATCATCTTGATCGGAGCAGCGGCTTAGATTTTCAAAATCGAAAAGTTAATTTTAAACGTAGCCCCCAAATTATGGGGGATATCGAAATTTCTTTTAGATTTCCAATTAGGCCTTTTCAAAACCTAAAATTCTGCAAACTCCAAAATTCGAAATTCCAACCACTTTAGAAGTTAAGCATTAAATAATCTAATTTTTTTTGCTCAAAATATGGATGTTGGAGCTGCTTGGGGCCTCTGGGGGACATATCGGACCTTAGTGGGCGCCAACGCCCCCAATGGAATACTGTGAAAAAATTTGGCTGCTCTAGCTCTTACGGTTTGGGCTGTGATCGTATCCCCTTAAAAATCGGTCTTTCATTTTATAATCTTTTAGAGACTAGCTAACCCGGAGCGTCTTCGTTCGCTTAAAATTAGTTTGGAGTACGGTTGTCAGGACTTTCTTATTGGCGCGTTTTTTGGAAAACCATTGTGTAAACAACCTTTTTAGAATATCCTTCAGGAGCGAGAATCAGTATGTATTACATACTGCTGACTGGGGGAGAGCCTAACCTCCCGTACCCCACACTCCGCTCTTCCTACGCCTCTGTCTAGCCAATATTGATGTGTAAAATTTGTAAACAAAACCAAATTTATTCATTTTTGGTAATTCATAGCTACTTTGGAGCTTTATAGGAGTACATAGTACACTTTTAATTAATATTTGTTAGTATTTACGAATTGCAGAACATATTCTGAGACTTCGCTGCAAACATTGATGTTTTCGTTTGCAGAACAGCTTAAATTTTGGCCCACACATAGCAACTTGTTGGCGAATGCTTTTCCGCTCATAACAAACTACAAATAATTGAACAATAGCCAAAAAACAATGAACTTGAGCATTATTTAATTTTTTCCCGCCATTGATTTGATTTTTTCTCGTAGTCAGCGTTCCATTTTTCACACTCAAGAGGAAGAATTTAGAGTTGCACTGAAAAAACATCGCCTAACTATCGCATAAAAGAGCCCGTTAAAGTCCGTCAAAATTCGATGGCGGACTAACTGGGAAATTTTCGGAACGGCAAAACCTTACGGACCATCCGTTCAACGGATGGAGCTCTGTGGGAAGACCCTATTAAGAGCAGTTGCTCAACTCAACATTGACGAAGGGGGATTTTAATTCGGCAAAACTGGCGTAAAATTGCGTTTTCCTAAACTTATTGTAAAATAATATAATAAATAGCATACGATAATAGTTTAAAACATATCTGAGCTTTTATAACACATTCTATAACGATTATGCATACATATTGCTGACTGGGGGAAAGCTTAACCTCCCGTACTCCACACTCCGCTCTTACTACGCCTCTGTCTAGCCAATATTAATGTGAAAAATTTTGTAAACAAAACCAAATTTATCCCACGGCATTCAAGGGTGTCGTGGAAACTTAAACCACAAAAAAAAAAACAAATTTGTGCTGTTTTGGTAATTTATAGCAACTTTGGAGCTTTATAGGAGTACATAGTACACTTTTAATTAATATTTGTTAGTATTTACGAATTGCAGAACATATTCTGAGACTTCGCTGCAAACATTGATGTTTTCGTTTGCAGAACAGCTTAAATTTTGGCCCACACATAGCAACTTGTTGGCGAATGCTTTTCCGCTCATAACAAACTACAAATAATTGAACAATAGCCAAAAAACAATGAACTTGAGCATTATTTAATTTTTTCCCGCCATTGATTTGATTTTTTCTCGTAGTCAACGTTCCATTTTTCACACTCAAGAGGAAGAATTTAGAGTTGCACTGAAAAAACATCGCCTAACTATCGCATAAAAGAGCCCGTTAAAGTCCGTCAAAATTCGATGGCGGACTAACTGGGAAATTTTCGGAACGGCAAAACCTTACGGACCATCCGTTCAACGGATGGTAAATGGTGGATGGAGCTCTGTGGGAAGACCCTATTAATCCTTTCACAATCTATTCATGTACAACTGACTCGAGGCCACAACCATCGGGAACGATTGAGCGCTTCGGAACGATAATTTTCTTCACCTACACCCGAAGCTCAAAATCACATCATTGATCGTTACGAAGCGAGTCGGGTACTTGAACAAACCCGAAAGCTAAAGTATGATCCGATCGTGATTATTCGTTGCCGAGTGAATTTACCGGCGCGATGATCGATCGTATTCGATCATACTCGTTGCAGCTCTCTGCATTATTTAAAAAATTTTGTTTTCCTAAAAACAAATATTTTATGCCCCAATAACTCTATTTTTTCCAGATGAAGGAAGGCGAAGAAAGTGCAACCAGAGACAAAGTTTTGAGATCACCTTACGTCATATGAAGTTTAAAAGACCTTGGGCTATACAATAGTTAAATAACACCAGTTTACAAAAAAAAATTGATGATGGAACTCAATACCGTGTATAAAAAAGTTAGAGGGCAATCTATTACCTGTAAAATGAGTCTCCGATGGACGCAATCGGTTAATCACAGCTCGAGTTAGAAATTAAAAAAGAGTCAAAAACGTTTTTTACACTTAAAAAAAATTGGTACCATACAAAAAATTGTAAGTTCCCTTTTCTTAATCAGAAAGATGTACCTTACCGGAAAATAAAGGTTTCATGAAGTGCGTATTTCATCAATTTTTTTTTGTAAGCTGGTGTAATGGGACTTAAATACACCACCTATAAAAACTCTTAAGCTAAATAATAAAAGTTATATAAAGCCAAAATTTGATATTTAAAAAAGTTAAATGAAATTTTAAGTGTTAAAATGTTAGAAATGTTATTGAATATAATAAGCAATATTAAAAAAAGGATATTACATTTTATTTTATATTTCAAGAGTTCATGTAAAATTTCCTTTCAAGAAATATTATTTCTTAAATCAAGAAATAAAATTTCTTGAAAGGAATTTTAAAGCAAGAAAGAAATCAACTTTGAAAGAAGAATTGCATTTCTTGATTTAAGAAATATTTTTTCTTGTTTGAAAGGTGCCTTTCTAAAAAACCACCCTTAAAACAGGAATCGCCTTTCTTGCTTCAATAAATATCTTTTCTTCTTTTAATGGTAACTTACTAAAAAACCATTTCTTGTTTTAAAAAATTTAATTTCTTGGACGTTGATGCACTATGGTCAGTACAATCAAGTGGCCCTTAGGACACCAAGCAATGCCTGCTACGCGCGGGGCCCTACACCGTTTTGGGCGAGTAAACGAAATCGCGGACAAAAAAGACAATTTCACAATAGACAATTAAAAATACATGCAGGTCAAAATACGAATAGTCAAGACACATAAAGTAAAACTAATTAGTTGCTAAGTAGGATAGTATTATTGATTTAAGGATAGGCAGTGAGTCGGTAGTAGATATTAGGTGATATAATCTATTATAATCATTGCAGAGTACTCTAAAAGGTTCATGCATTGCATAATTAGAGATACAATGATTTAAAACTAGAGGAATATAGTTTCTAGTGAATCTATTTGGCACATTAAAATGCAGGCGACCCAGTAACTCGGGACACTCCACATCACCATGAATAAGATTCATAATAAAAGTAATACCAAGCATAGTTCTCCGATTAACTAATGATGGTAAGTTAATTAGAAGAAGTCTACTAAAGAAGGATGGCAGTATTCGGCTTGTATCCCAGTTAAGTCCCCGTAAGGCAAATATTAAAAAGTTTTTTTGCACAGACTCAATCCGGTCTATATGTACCCCATATTGGGGACTCCAAACTGGAGCGCAGTACTCAAGAATTGGTCGGACTAATGAAATAAACAAGGTCTTAGTAACATAGGGATCATCGAATTCCTTCGACCACCTTTTGACAAATGCAAGCACACCCCTGTCTTTATTTACCATGGTAGTAATGTGATCAGAAAATTTAAGTTTAGGATCCATATAGACTCCAAGGTCGTCAGCATGCGTTATTCTATCTAACCCACAACCGTTTAAAGTATAAGTTGAATAGTGAGGGGTGACACGAAAAAAGGTCATTAGTTTACACTTAGAACCATTTAAATTTAAATCATTATTCATGCACCATGTTTGAAATGCATTGAGATCAGATTGTAAATCTAAACTTTGTGCGGGATCATTAAATTGCAGGCACAACTTAACGTCATCTGCGTACATAAGTACACGTGAGTTCGTTAGGACTAGAGGAAGGTAATAATAATGTAAACAGGAGCGGACCAAGATGACTTCCTTGTGGTACACCGGACGTAACTCGGATTAGGGATGATAAACAGTTTTTAAAAATGACTCTTTGAGTCCTGCCATTCAAATAACTTAAGATCCACCTAAGAAGATCATCAGGAAACCCCAAAAGGTCCAATTTCCGAACTAAAATCGGATGGTTTACAGAATCAAACGCCTCACTGAAATCAGTGTAAGCCACATCAGTCTGACGATTTTTTCTAAAACCATTTAACACAAATGAAGTAAACTCCAAAAGGTTGGTTGTCGTTGACCTACGTTTTATAAATCCGTGCTGACAAGAGGAAATAAGAGACCTACAACTGTGTTGCAAATGGGGAGTAATAATGTTCTCGAAGAGCTTCGGAATAGCTGATAGCTTTGAGATACCTCGTTCAATTTTTATGAAGCGGGATAAAAAACGATTCCTTCCATCTATGCGGGAAATCTGACGTTTCTAAAGACAAAGTAAAAAGTTTTTGCAATGGTTTACACAAAGTCTCAGCGCAATACTTGAGCACACATCCAGGGACTCCGTCAGGACCCGGAGAGTAGACTGGTTTGACCCTTTGCAAATCTAGAAGAAGTGAGCTTTCACTTATAACTGGACAAAAAATAAAGTTTGATTTAGGCATGTCATATGGGTAAGACTGATCTGACGGACTTGTTGTTAAATAGGTGGTTTGGAAAAACTGTGCAAAAAGATCGACTATGGCCTGATCAGTGCTTGCGGCAGAATTTTCAAATTTAAGGGTTGATGGGTAACTTGAAGATTTACCCTTTGTGTTAACAAAATTATAAAACTGTTTTGGATCCAGTGTAAACTGAGTCTTGCAACGAGCTAAATAGTTTTTGTAACACTGAGCGTTAAGCACGGTAAAATCCGACCGAGCACTTAGGTATCGGGAAAAGGCAGCTTGTGATCCGGAAGCTCTAAACTTTTTGTAGACGTCGTCGGACGGTATTTCTTCAGACGTTAATTCTGAGTCAACTGCAATTAAAACTCCACCTCCACGTCGGGAGGGACGATCAAGCCGGTACGTTGTGTACCTACTTGGAAAGACTTCGGAACTAAGAATTTCCTGTTTTAACCAAGTTTCTGTGAACACAATAACATGGGAAGACAATGAAAAACTATCAGTATACAATTTGGTCAACTTACTTTGTAAACCTCTTGTATTCTGATAGGAAAGCAGAAGGAAAGACTCTAGTTTTTTGATACAGATAAAGCTGAAGATGTGGATGGCTCTTTTAAGGGATTTCCAACTTCCTTTGAACGAATTTTCTTTTTTCTAGCTTCGTACTCTTTAACAAAAATGCCTGCAGGCCAAAAATTGGCTGAGCACATCGTTGCAAAATGAGCACAGGGAACACCGATCTTAAATGATGATACTTCCCTAGCATATGGAAATTTAAATTGTTCAACCTTTAAATCATCAATCTGAACTTTGTTACGGATATAGGCCGTAATGTCCAGGGATGAAAGGTCAGGATTTGTTTTTGTTTTTTAAGGTGCCTTTCAAAAAAAACATTTCTTAAAACAAAGGTGAGGTCGCCTTTTGCAAAAATTCAAGAATGAATTTTCTTGATTTAATGGAAATTCTTCCATTTTTTTTTTTATGAGTGTAGCTAGTTTATTATATAGCTCCTTAAGATCTTTTAAAAAGGTTGTTTACACAGAGGTTTAAAAAAAACGCTCCAATAAGAAATATTATATTCCTGACAACCGTACTCCAAACTAATTTTTGGCGGACTAAGACGCTCCGGGTATAGCTAGTTTTCACGATAGAATACAATTTATAACTGAAATGTGTATGTTTCGTCAATACCGATTAACCTAAAAAAATTTTGTTTGTAGTAGATATGTATGTATTGTTTTAAAGTTGGTTAGCTGAATAACGAGTATCTAATAGTCGAGGCACTCGACTATAGCATTTCAGAATATTGATTCTGCCGTTCACGCTTTCTACGTTTCTATTCTCTCCGCCCTGGTTACATTTCTCCCCTAAGTTACTATTTCTCCAACTTCCAAGACTCCGTTGTTTACAAGAAATCTTTCTTATTTAAAAAATACGAAATCCAGACTATTTAAAAGATATATTTAATAAGATATATCAATATTCCCAATTCTCAATGTTACATGAACTATCTTTCCCAGTGCAAGGAAAACTTCCGAATTGACCTTAAGCAATATTACTCATTTGTTAGATCGGAACGTAAATCTAACGCATTTTCTTCGTCCCGCTGTTATCGTAGTGCTGAATCTTCTAACATTAGTATACATATCTAATTTATTTGCTTCTTTCTTCCAGTCAACTTACTCTACACAACCCTATGTTCCCCGTAAGGTCCTATCACACATTTATTTATGCGGTTATTCCACGACATTGTTCGGCTCATTCATTAGAGCATTCATTAAAGGCTTAGAAAGGAACAAGTATATACATATACAGTGACTGTGATCTCTTTGGATAAAATGGCATGGTCACTTAGAATTTAAACATTAAATTTAAACTTTATAATTCAAATAACTTTAACTTGTTAAATCATTAAGTAAAAAGCTGTAAAATTAATAGTGTGAATTGCCATGAAATCAGATATTTTTAACACGTTTTTAAAATGTTTTGGGCTATACAAAGTACATTTGATATTTTTTTTAATTTGATCATATCCGGCCGTAATTACTAGAAAGCCAATCCTATATACATTTATAGACGCATTATGGGAGTAATTAGGCCGCTGAAATGTTATTCGTATTGTTCTTATTTGTTTATATCACCTAATTAGTGGCAAAAGGTTTGAAACCAAAAAGCATCAAATTAATTCTTATTGTTGATCACTCTAATGAATGAGTAAAATTTAACTTTTTAGATTCAATTTTGCTCACTGACGTATCGGTCCACGTAGTACCGTATGGACGTATTTTAAAATACTAAAAAATACCTGAAATGCCTATTTACAATATTTTTCATTAATTGCTCATTACGGCTGAAATATATCTATCTTGCCCGCACCTACGTAAAATCGTAAAGGCTGAGGCGAACAATGTCATGGAATAACCACATTAACCTATCTGTGAACCAATCCTGCATGCCACTTATTTGGAATGAATCCTACATTATTCCTCTTGACAACAAAGGTTCAAGGTCTGACATTGAAGATTACCGAGGCATTGCAAAGCTTTCGGCTATTCCCAAACTGATCAAACACCTTATCACGCACCAACTGCAACAGCCTGATATCTCAATCTCAGCAATGTCAGCATATCTCTCTCATCAATCGAGGTTTTTAGAGCCGCTTGCAAACCGACGTAATTTTTGCCGACTTTCGCAAGGCTTTTGATTCTGTAAACCATTCCATTTCATAAGCTTTCTCATTTGGGATTTCCTACACATCTTTTAAAATGGACGTGCTCTCAGATGATGTCATGTTACTTCTGGTGTTCCATTAGGGAGCACACTGGGACCATTACTTTTCATACTTTTTATAAATGACCTTCCTTAAGTAATTTTAAGCTCTACCATCCTCATGTATGCTGACGATGTTAAAATCTGTTTTTTCTATTCTGATTGGTACCTGCACGCGCGCCTTCAGCTTGACCTTGATAAATTCTAGAATTGGTGGTTCAATGAATTTGAGAACCCGTATACTGCCAAGACACTGTAGGCATCATTTGTGCGTCCGATCTCGGAATATGGTTCTTGTGTTTGAAGCCCACAATACATAGAACAACAGGCTATTATTAAATCTGTTCAAAAGCAATTTTTAATTTTAATTTTTTTCGGGTGCCCCTCTTATCAGATACCCGTTACTCAGCTAAAGAAAGTGCGATGGAAATACAAAACTGTGATCGCGCATGCCTTTTCAACGAATGGTCCGATTTTTTTCTACATTTCAATAGGTATTGGCTAGATGGACTCTGCTAGTGACCCTGACCAAGAATATATATACCTTATAGGGTAGGAAATTCTTCCTAGCTGTTGACCTTTACTTTACGAGTAACGGATATTGAAATGGCTCCAACTTTTTACAAAAACCAATTGAAATTAACTTTCTTGCGCATATATTCAAGTTAAGCAACAAACATTTTTTTTGTAAGGGCAATCCTTAATATTTTTTTTAAATATTAATTGTTTTTATTTTTATGAATTTAAAAACTAATTTATTTTTAAAATTTGTTTTTAAAAGAAAAGGTTTTGGAGGAATTAATGCACTGGAGATCCAGATATTCAAGAGCTACTTTTTCAAATTTGACGTTTTTTGGCAAACTTAAAATAAATCGAACTATTAAAATAATTTGTTTATAAATAAAAAATAATAATACACACCTTGGCTTGGAACCAGAGCTCGTTAAAAAAGGTCTCATTGTGCTTGTTGTCAGAAAAAAACCCCTCACATACTGACCCCATACGAAGCTGTTAGAGAGAGACCCTAAAATTTCGTTTGCCTTAGACTTGCCCTCTGCTCAACCGGTGACAGATTTCGTTTGCTCGGTCGGGTCCGTGCTCACCCGATACCCTTTTCGTCGTAAATACTCGGAAAAGGTCTTTTAAACATGTATGTGTGCTTCTCGTATATGTAGCTCGGTAAAGATTTTTACACAGCTTGCTTTGTTGCTCTCTTATAGCTGGATAAAAATTTGAATGAAAAATATAAACATGAATAAATAATAATAATAATTGGGATTTTTCATTCTATATAAATGTTTCTACATTTTTAAATATTTTAATATAAAGTGGTTTTAGTCTCTATATATTTATATTTTATTTTACCTATAATTTTTGTTCTCTCTCTCTCGCTTTCGCTCTCTCTCAAATGCTTTGCCTGTCACAAAATATCTGAGGCAACAACACAAGCAAACCCAGCAACAAAACTAAAGACCTTTTGTAGGAGACCTTTTGTTGTTTTGCTCACCTACTGACTGTCAATATATGAGCGACGAACGATTTTGTTCGTATCGAGCGGTCAGTTGGGGACCGATCCGAGTGTTCCGGTCAACCGAAAACCCGAGACCGAGAGCCCGAACGAAACGAAAAAAGGGTTGTTGCTCAGACCCTGATCTAGACATTCTCAATTTTGGGGTCTTTCAACTGAGCAGCCCGATTAGAAAAATTCTGTTGACCGTTTTTTACGAGCTCTGCTTGGAACTGCTTCAAGGTTATGTTGGAGTGCTGTTGGAATAGCGAAAGGATTCGCTGCTGCTCGGTGCGCTGCCAGGCGGACAGTTGCTCGATGTTGAGTTTTCCCTGCTGCTTCAGTCGCTCTATTTCGCTTTTTAGCCACTTCTCGATTCCCTCGACTGAGGTGTGGTACTGGAATGCCATTGTCTGCATGTGTTCACGATCCTTTTCTAGCTCGGTTCTAAGCTCCTCGGCGCTCCACTGCTTATTCTGTTTGATGAGGTCCTCCAGACGCTCGCGCTCCGCCAGCTGCCAAGAGGTAAGGTTGTCGATTTGAAGCTGACCCTCATCACGCATGCGTGCCAGCTCTTGCTTCATCCACCTCTCGATCTCCTCCACCTGGACGCTGTACTGGCGGGCCAGGCTTTCAAGAAGTTCTCGATCTTGTCTGAGACGGGCCTCCAGTTGCTCTGTAGACTTGTATTGCTGCTGGGCCAGGTTCTCCAGATGCAATCGCTCCACCTCCTGCCAATTGGTCAGCTTTTCACTGGGCTTTAACAGGCCCATTCCAATAAAGCGCTGCTCCTCCTTTTGAACGAACTGCTCAATCTCCTCAATCTGCACGTTGTGTTGCATAGCCAAGCTCTGCAATTGGGTGCGGTCCTTCAGCAGCCACTTGTGGAACTCCTCGACGGTATAGTCGCGGTCCTGCACCATGTTGGTGAGATTACCCCGCCACTCCACCTGCCAGTCCTTTAACTTCTGCATCTCAAGCAGGCCCTGGTCTTGCAACTTTTCAATCGGCTGCTTGATCCACTGCTCGATCTCCTCGACTCGAACCTGGTGCTGTTGGGCCAAGCTGTAGAGGTGAGTCTGATCCCTGCCAATCTTTGACTCGATCTCCTCGATGGACAGATTATTTTTATTGATAAGGTCTAGTAGGCGCTGGTGCTCAATCTTTTGCCAATTGTTTAGCTGAGACTCCATCCTCAGGTGTCCCTCGTGTTGGAGTCGATCGCCCTCGGACTTGATCCATTGTTCAATCTCAGATACCTTTACATTATAGGTGTTGGAAAGGTCTTGGAGACGTGAACGATCTGACAGCATTTTGCGCTCAAACTCGTCGAGCGAGAATTTATTCTGCTGCACTAGCAACGATATTTGGGCGCGCTCATTCTGTTGCCAGTCCTTCAAGGTTTCAGCCTTGACGAGGCCCTCGCTTTGCAAGCGCAGCATCTCCTTTTTAAGCCAGTCCTGAATGTCCTCGACATTGATCTTGTATTTTTCGGCCAGCTGAAAGAAATGCTGTTGATCATTTTTGACTTTCGTCTCCAACTGCTCCACGGTCAGCGTGTTGTGCTGAACGATGACCCGTAGGCGCTCGCGCTCCTCTTCCTGCCACTGAATCAACTCTTTCTCCATATCCTTAAGTAAACCTTCTGACTGTAACTCTTTCAGTTGGATTTTGATCCATTGCTCGATCTCCTCCACCTTTACCTTATACTTGCGAGCCATCTCCTCCAAGTGGCAGCGGTCGTTAATGATGTAGTTCTGAAACTCCTCAATGGTCAGGTGGTTCTGACTCACAATGTCGCGCAGGTTGGTGCTTACGTGGGTCTGCCAGTCCTTGATGTGGTCCTCCAGCTGCTGTTGTCCACGCACTTGAAGGCGCTGCAGCTCTTCATGCTGCCACTTCTCCAGCTCTTCAACGGTCACTTGGTACTTTGTGGCCAGACTCTGAAGGTAGTTCCGATCTTGAATTATCCGTTGCTGCACTTCGTCCACAGAGCCCCGGTGTTGTAGCAGGATATTCCTCAGACGGGAGCGCTCTGAGCTTTGCCAGGCAGTGATCTTGGAAACCTGCTCGTTTTGGTCTTTAATTAGATCTCCGATTCGGGCCACCTCGCCGCGAAGCCAATGCGTTTGGCTTTGCATATCACCCTGGTACTTAATTGAAAGATTCTTTAGTCGCTGTTGATCGTTTTTAATGGAGTTTTGGAGAGCGGTAATTGTCGTATTGTGCTGACGAATCAGATCCTCCAGGCGCGTTTGCTCCTTAGTATTATTCTCGGTCAGGGAACTAGATGAGCGGTAGGAGTAGCTGGTTTGCGGCGCCAGCGACTCGTTCACCTGGCTAAAGTGCACGTTAAGACGGTGCCACTCGTGGCTCTGCCACTGCCTTAATTCGTTCAGAGTGAGCTGTTGGGCCGCCTGGGCAAGCTTACGTTCATTCTCGTTCTGCCAGCGCTCAATTTCTTGGGCAGTGAAGCCATTCTGGTGGAGCAGCCAGTCCAGGCGACCACGCTCCTGTCTCTGCCAACCTCTTGTGTCCTGAACCTGCGGCTGGTATTGAGCCAGAAGAGCCAGGTAGAGGTCCAGTTCGCGGCGGTGGAACTCTTTTAGCACGGGAAGAGTTATTTTATAGCGCTGGGCAACACCTATCAGACGTTCCTCCTGCTGTTGCTGCCAATCGTTAAGTCGTTGCGGTGTAGTTAGATACCAGAAAAGCCTTTCACGCTCTTCGCGCTTCCACTGCTCGTCCCGCGATACTGTCGTCTGACCGAAGGGCTGCCGCTGATCAAATACCAACTTGCCATTCTGCCACCGCTGCTGCGACTCCGAACCCCCTACGGAACTAGTTCCGTCCGGATTCGTAGTGATCGTTTTGTTAAAGCTATGTATTGACATGGTCGAGCTGACTCCGGGTGACGTAGGGGCCATTTGATTATAGGCGCTCTTTGTCAACTGGCCGTCCACATTAACCACCGAATTATAACCAACAACGCTAGGCTCCATGTTCTCCTTTACCCAGTCATGAATGGTCTTCTTTCGTGTGATAGTGGTCGTAGTGCTGCTATGTGGCACAGATATCTGTCCATGTTCGAGGAATCTTTGGTTCAATTGAGGTGAGCCTCTTAATCCTGATAACTTTGTGGCTTCAGTGCAATTTCGGTGTACAACATAAGTCTTCCCGTTAATAACCTTAACCTCAGCGGGATAAGCGTAGTTCTTGACCTTGTCAAATCCGGTCAAGTCTACTGGTTGAAAAGTACCAAAGCCCACGGTCTGTTGCACGCTAGCGCTTTTTGCGTAAAGCTCAAGCAGCTCAGCGGCCTTAGCTTCAAAGAAGTTTGGCTGCGCTATAGTACTATAGGTAGTAATACCCCGGCGCATATCCGCCACCAGCTGCTCGCTTATTTCATAACTCAAGGCGTCCAGTTGAGAGGAACTTCTTCCGCTAAGGTCTAAAATAGGAACTGGAGAACAGGATAAAACTTTATTATTGAATTTTGGATCAAGATGTACATTAACAATTAAGGATGCTTACTATGCTCCGTTCGAAAGTTATGAACTTAAGGAACTTTTGTTCTATGACTTTTTGATAAATCCGCTAGCCTGGCGGGAAAACAGCTTAAATAGCTAAATTTGGTACACTGAAATCTTGTGAACTATTTTAAAATACAACATTTTTCTAAAAACAATAGTATAAAAATTATAAAAAGAAAATTCTTGTTTTACCTTTTTTTTTATTGCTTGAAAACGTCTTTAACGATTTCGTTTTAATCTTCAATGTGAATAGCCCTTAAGATTTTCTACATTTTTGTATTGTATTGTATTTATTAAGCAAAACATTTATAATATACATTTTGTATTTAAGAACTAGTGCGCCAAACCACAGAAGGGGAATTTTTTAACGATATGCCCCTGCTCACATCGAGTGGTAGGCACTTTAAATTACATATTTGATGACAATAACGATAATAACTTATTATAATTAGACACTGAAGAGATTCCATACAAAGAGTCGTGACTGAGATCATTATATTTATCACAAAGAATACGGAATGAGTCATTAAGGGCAAAATTTGTCCTGCAAAAAGGCAGAGACAAAGGCCGAAACCGACGAATTGTCCTGCATGGTACATTCCAGTTTAGGGAACTAAGGAGAAAGGAGGAGTCAACATCACCATTTATTAATTTATGTATAAACATTACACCGTGACAAATCCTACGGTAGATTAGGGAGGGCAAGTCTAGTAGGCGCAATCTGGCTTTATAGGATGGCAACAGACGGCCAGCGTCCCAGTTAAAACCTCTTAGCGCAAATAACACAGGTACACAGCCAAAAATTTCCACGAACCATTTCAAGTTTTCCATGATATTTGGGTGCTCCTGAGTAAAGGTCCCATACAAAATTATTTTCCATCTCCTACAGGTTCCGCGGTATACCTAAGAATACAAAAAGCTCGATTTTTGCCGACATTTTGAATTACGTGGCCAATATAATTGGACTTGCCTCAATTATTTTCGCTGAAACCTACTCTCAATACATCACGGCATTCGTAAAAAATAGTCCGCATTGTGAACCATTGCCCATGTCTTTGGAATTCGACGCCAAAGTCGAAACTCCCAAAATTTCCACAATTTCTCTGATGAAAAAACAATTCTGAGAATTAAATCTTAAATGGAACTAATTTTAACTATTCGCTGAATCTATTGTTCATTGAATGCTTTAATTTGGATTTAAAGCATTTTCATGAGGATATTTTATTGGATTTCTTATACCAATAAAACCGTTTTTTTTTTTTATTATCTACTCCTATGTGCTGTCAAATTTTGAATTTTGAAACCTTAGACCAACGCTTCATAAAGGCTAAAAGGCCCCTAGCTTTATTACAAATTAGTGATATGTGATCATTAAAACAAAGTTTATGCTCAAATAAAACACCCAGGTCTTGTACAGTAAAAATACGTTGAAGGACATTGTTGTTAATATAGTATGAATACATAGACGGATTACGACGATAAAATGTCATAAAATTACATTTAGAATAGTTAAGATATAAATTATTGAGTTTGCACCAAGTCCGTTAATAGTCAAGATATAATTGAAGACGGAAACAAAAATCAACCATATCAGCTCCTGCTGAAAAAGAGAGTTTTGATGCGATTAAGCCCTGGAAAACATCAGCTGCAAGAATAACTGGATTAAAAATTGAGTCCAGATAAGGTAAAGGATGAGGATAGTAAAGATCTTTGCCACTATCAGCTTTTGTATAAGTTGATTGAAAAAAATCAGCAAATAAGTTAGAAATACCGTTTTTCTTGGAAGCGACAACAAAATTAAAAAACATGGAGGGAGGAAAGCAATGAGATTTTCGTTTGGCATTCACAAATGAATAAAATAGTTTTCGATTACTTTTAAAGTCACTTTTACAGCGTGCAAGGATTTGGCATATAACATGTTACAGTAAAATGCCAGTTTTAAAAGTTATTTGTCAGCTCAGAACAACTAGTTCTGCCTGAGCATTGCATTTTGTGTGTGCATATCCGAACTCTATTTTATGGTCCTGGAAATTTTTCGGCTAGCTTCGAATCTTACAAAATGCTCGTTTTACTTATCCACTCCCACAGCGACAGACACATTTTAAAGTCCTTTAAGGCGATTGTGGGCGTTAGAGTGAAACAAACTTGCGCAATGCGTATTGAAGCCCAATAATATGTGTGGTTAATCCCAACTTTCTGGCATTTGTAGTTTCCGAAATCTCAGCGTTACAGAGAGACAGACAGACAGACGGACTGACGGACATGACTTGATCGACTCGGCTAATGATCCTAATCAAGAAAATATATGTGTACTTTATAGGGTCTGTTCAGACCTTTCTCTGAGTAAGTCAGCCGAATTTCTTCGGGTACGGGGCTGGTATTGATTGCACAGACAGTTACCGGTTGTTGTAAAGAAAAAGCCTTTCTCGTCCACGTTTTTTCGCTTCAGATTTCTTCCCAGCAATCGTTGCGATGACACGCCCCTGTGGCCAGTTTTGGGGAGCTGCGTTGTCCTCGTGTATAAGCACCAGTTGTCCTACCTTTATATTAGGCTGTGGACTGGTCCATTTTGTGCGTTGCTGGAGCGTGTGAAAATAGTCTCGACGAAACAAATTCCAAAATTGCTGTTTAAGAAACGAAATGCGCTGCCATCGATCTAGGTAGTGAATGTTTGATGTCTCGTTAAATTGTTCTTCAGGAGCTGAAATTAGAGATGATCCAATAAGGAAGTGAGCTGGAGATACCGCTTCTCCATCGTTTGGATTGGCTGACGCTGGAGTAATTGGTCGCGAATTGAGTATCGCCTCTATCTCCGTGAGGATCGTTTGTAGCTCCTCGTATGTTAAGTTGGCTTCGGCCATGTTTTTCATCAGCAAAGTTATAGCGGACTTTACCGCGGCTTCCACAGACCCCCGAAGTGGGGCGCACGGGGCGGGATTAAGCAGAACTCGAATCCTTTAGTTGCGTTGTATTGGTGTACCTGGCTGATTGCTTCATTGCTCAAGATTGACTGTTTAAAGTCCGACAGCTTTGCCGATGCACCCACGCTTTGGCAGTCCTCGACGGGACACGAACCTTCGGAGGCACAGCAAGAATGCGTTCGAGGAGTGATCTGAAACTGGTTCGATATGTACAGCTTTAGACGAAAAACATAAGAATATGGCTACGTATGTTTTGTATGGGGTTTTGCTGTGGATTCAATACGATGTCATAAATGGTCCGCAGAAGTCAACTCCGGTGACAAGAAACGGTCTTTAACAGCGCAAGCGGTCTGCGGGCAGGGAACCCATGATTTGAGTCATCAATTTCGGCTTGTAATGGAAGCAATGCGTACATGAGCGTACGACCTTTCGAGTTAACTCCCTTGCGTTTGGTATTCATATTCGTTCACGTAAGAGAGAAAGGAGCACCTTGGCTCGACATACAATTTGGCAAATCGATGCTCTCGTGGCACCAAAGCTGGGAATTTAGCGTCGAACGGCATATCTCCGTTGGCTAATCGCCCATCGACCCGAATTACGATTATCGAGTGTGAGTCTACTTGAATTTCCTCTAAAAGCGGACGTAGACCCTGCAACCTGTCTTTATCACGCTGTTGTTTCTTTAGAAGTAGGATTTCATTGTAATATACTGATTGCTGTATGTGTTCAATTACCCGCCAAAAAACTACGTTAAGCTCTGGCGCTGAGATGTGTACTACTTCTTGTTTGTTTATGGCCATGTTAGCTGGAACTTTATTTAAGCAGCGAAATACGAATGCAATAGTTCGCATAGCTCGTTGATAAGACTATGAATTATTAAAGATTTGGTCGATGACTGATGCTTCCTGCAGACTTGCTGCGCTCTTTGTGACCGAGGACGGAGGTGATTGTGACTGGGAAGGCTCTCCTTTTATGTAAAGACTGATCGCCTTTGCCCGCACTTCCGGAACTGATTGAGTTGACTCGACATGGCGTGGCCAAAGAGCATTATCTTTCTTCAAAAATGGAGGTCCTTGAAACCATATAGTTTTCTGTAACTCTGTAGCGCAGCAACCTCTCGACACTATATCAGCTGGGTTCTGTGCTGAGGGCACGTGTCGCCAGTCAACCTTGTCGGTGGCTTGCTGGAGCTCTGAGATGCAATTTCCTACGAAGCAGTTCAGCTGAAAAGAATGAATTTATAGCCATTTTAGGAATATCTTGAAGTCAGTCCAAAAGTAGACCTTTCCGATGTATGGCACGATCTTCTGAGCTATTTTCTTGTATGTACGATAGAGTAAAACTGCTGCGCATAACTCCAATGTCGGAAGCGTTTGTACCTTAATTGGCGCTACGCGAGATTTGGCTATTAGCAGATTGACTTTGATTCCTTGGATCATCTTAGCTCGTATGTAGATGCAACATCTATACGCGCTTTCCGACGCGTCGGCGAAGCCGTGCACTTCGCTCTCGTAGCTGAGTGACGTGTGCACGAATCTTGGAATGCATAGATTTGAGGTATCCTTAAGTTCTCCCTGAAGAGTTTCCCAGGTTAGCCGTAAATTTTCTTCTAAGGGTTCGTCCCAATCTAACTTTAAAAGAGTTAGATTTTTTAGGAAAATCTTACAACGTATTACAATTCGACTGATTAACCCTAAAGAATCGAAAACCCTTGCAATGGTTGAGAGAACTGTTCTTCGAGTCTGTGGTTCGTTGACGAAAGCCTCGTGATGAAAGCCGAAGGTATCCTGAAGGGGCTTCCAAGCTAATCCGAGGGCTTTCAGGTATCTGGCTCGTCGAGTTGAATCTTAACTTCAGATTGTAGTCCGTCTACCAAGCTAGTTGAGTTGCTGTGAAATTTGGTTAAGACGAGGCCCGCTCTTTCCAGCATTTCGGTTAGCTGACGCCTTTTCATATCTAGTAGGACAAGGTCGTCAGCACCGGTGAGTACGTCGTCCACGTATAGATCGGATTTGAGTACGCTAGCTCCGATCGGAAACTCACTTGCATATGCATTGACGATATACGCCAAGCTGCGAATAGCTAGGAATGGGGCGGCTGAAAGCCCGTATGTGACCGTCTTGAGTTGGTAGATTTGCAGTTTTTCGGAGTCCCCTTTCCAAAGAATTAGTTGATACTTCCTGTCTCGTTCATCCACTACGAATTGTCTGTATATCTTACTTATGTCGCCAGATAAGACATATTTGTGTAGTCGGAATAAAAGTATCGTGGTAACGAGATCCTGTTGGATTGTAGGACCCGTCATCAAGATGTCGTTCAGTGATTGGCCATTTGACGACTTGGCCGAAGCGTCCAAGACGACGCGGAGCTTTGTTGAGCTGCTTTGCGGTCTTAAAACGCAATAATGCGGAATAAAGAAGTGTTGCTGATTCCAGTCTATGTCCTCGAGCCGAGACATATGCCCTTGGTCGATGTATTCCTGCATGAATTGATAATATTGCCTCTTTAACTCGGTGTCGCGCGAGAGTTTGCGTTCGAGCATGTTGAAGCGTTTTGATGCCATTTTGAAAGAAGATCCAAGGGTAGGATGTCGTTCCTTCAATGGTAGACGTACTTGGACTCGTCCTTCAGTATTCCACTGGACGTTGGCTACGAAATGATCTTCGCACGCTTGTTCTTCAGCAGAAAAGCTTGATGGTGTCAATTCTATTTCTATTTCCCAGAAGCGATGTACCATGTCCTCGATTGAACTATCGGATCTCGTTAGATGACATTGATAGGTTACCCACCCAAACTCCGTGTTGAGCAGACTAGGCAAGTGTTGGCCTAGCGAGTGTTTGTCTCCTAGAATAGCTTACAAAAATCCTTCGGTGCTTATAAGGACGTCGATTTTATTCTGTTCGAAGAATCTGGGGTCTGCAAGCATGATTCCCTCGGGAAGCTTCCATGTTGAGGTTGCTTTGAACAGATCCGCTTAATGACTCCAAATTCAGATGACCATTGAAAATTTGAAATTCGTGATTTGAGTGTGGCGAAGACATTGTAATGAATTTGTTCACAAGCCTCCGATATCCCGCTGACAGCCTGAGAAACCCGCGCTTTATGGAGGTTTTATCGCTTGGCGGTTTCCTCGATGATTAAATTGATCTCGGAGCAAGAATCTAGTAGAGTTCGAACTAGCTGATAATTGCCGGTCACGTCCTTGATCTGTATGACAGCTGTTGGTAAAACTCTCTGCTTGGATGCTCGCGTTAACAGGGCGACGTTTGAATTAAGCTGTACAGACTCTTGGTTGTGTTGGATTGCGACTTTACGTTGGTCCTGAGGATTTTCTTTGGATGAAAACGACGTTGCTAAGTGGCTGGACTCGTGAAGCAGCGTATGATGTGATGCGTGGCACTTCTTGCAACGCGACTTCGATTTGCAATCCTTCAGAATGTGATTTTTGCAAAGCTGGTGCGCTCGTTTGGGTGGCACTCGTTGAAAGCTGTGCAACTAGAAATGTAATGAGATGAACCCTTGCAATAAACGCAGGTTGCGTTAACGGTCGCAAATGCCTTCGAAATGCGTGGTTGCTTCGATGATGATAGCCTGGGTATGTCGGTTCCACCAACGGGGTGATCCATTTCGCGTGCTTCAAGATATTGACACCGGCGAGTTAGAAATACGCAGCAATCGTCCCAGGATGGTAATTGATCGTAACTCTGCTTTTCTTGATACTGCATTTTTGTCTCTGGATCCAGTTTGCTTAGCATCAGATTAATTATGATTGCATCCATCACGTTTGCTGCTGATCCAAGTGATCGAATTGCGGATATCGTATCGACGACGTTTAGAAGTTTGGCTGCATTGGCATTCTCGATGTTTGGAACTGCAAACAAATTTGAAATGTACTCTAGGAAAATTAACAAGTCGTTATCGTATCGCTGCCTCAACCGATCCATTGCCTTCGAGTAGTTTTTCTCGGTAATCTGGAATGATTGTACTACCTCAAGAGCTGGCCCAGTTAAGCAATTGAGCAGGTAGTTGAACTTGTCGATGCTCGAAAGGCTACCATCCGTTTCCACGAGATTTAAAAATGCACCAGCAAAACGTTTGTAGTTTGCGTATTTTCCGTCGAAGCTCGGCAACTTCAGATTTGGCAGACGATTGTGATGCATGACTGATGAATTGAATGTACTATTCAATGTCATATCTCCTGGAATGCTTGCCCGACGTTTCCTTGATATTGCGGCCAACAGCGTTGCTTTAATTTCCACGAATAGCTCGTCCAAACTGCTTCGTTCGGTGTCGGCACTGTGTAGATTCTCAATTTGGCCTTGAGTTGTGGGAAGTTGAAGAAAGTGCCCTTCAAGTATTTGAAGATAACATTCTAGCTGGCACGTTTAAAGTCTCCTTCTCCTGGTCGAGTTTCTCGTAATCGTAGTCCGTTGATGCCGGAGGGATACTAATTTGCTGGTGTTGACTTCGCTTCCAGCGGCAGCATCGCCTGGGTCAACCATTTTGCGGCAAATCTATTTCTGACAAATAGAACGCTAAATGGAGCTAGTTAAATTTGGCCTACCAATTGAACACTACAACTACAGCAAATAACAATGAATCTTGATAACAACCTTTGCGGACAGAATATTTTGTTGCGTAATAATGATTTATTGAAGTAAATAACATTGAGGTTATGTTCTCTCGCTTACGGTGACTCACTAGTCCACGTGGATGATCCGCCTTGTATACGAGCTGGGAGTGTTGCGACGATCGTCTTCTGGATGTTTCTTCAATGCCTTTGGTGTGTCCTAAAATGAGCGCGCCTGTTGGCTTGTGTTGCGGCGCTTTTGCTTTAACTTCGCTGCGCGACGCCTTTGTGGTCTGGTGGAAATTAATAGCGTGGCTTGTACAACACCAACAACTTGACACTGTACGTCGGATCGCTCGTCCTGTCACGGTTGCCAAATACTGTTCAGACCTTTCTCTGAGTAAATCAGCGGAATTTCTTCGGGTACGGGGCTGGAATTGATTGCACAGACAGTGACCGGTTGTTGTAAAGAAAAAGCCTTTTTCGTCCATGTTTTTTCGCTTCAGTTTTATTTCACGTCGTTTCTTCTTTTTTCTTATACACACACTAAATATTACCGAAAAAGCCTCCTTCCAGGCGGGTCCTACAAAGTGACCGTTCGAATTATAAAATATACCAAATCTGTTAACATTCCCAGAAATAACATTGGAGACGATAAATTCAATTAAGTTAGGAATTGGGCTCCAACAGGGTCAAAAACGCTTCCTTTTCCCTGTTACATACTTTCCGACGAATACAATATACCCTTTTACTATACGAGTAACGGGTATAATAATTGTAGACGAACAGTAACGCCACGAGAATTTCCGCAAATTATAAACGATATGACCCTTAAAAATATTTATAGCACCTTACTCCCATACGATTTTTTGATAATATCATTTTTTAAGCAACAAACTTGGACCATTTTGGAAGATGGATGCGCCTAAAAAATTTCTAATCGGGGTAGAAATGCGTATAATATCTTATCTCTTAAGGATTATAAAATGAAAGACCGATTTTTAAGGGGATACGACCACAGCTCAAACCGTAACAGCTAGAGCAGCCAAATTTTTACACAGTATTCCATTGGGGGCGTAGGCGCCCACTAAGGTCCGATATGTCCTCCCAGAGGCCCCAAACAGCTCCAACATCCTAATTTTGAGCAAAAAAATTAGATTTTTTAATGCTTATCTTCTGAAGTGGTTGGAATTTCGAAATTTGGAGTTTGCAGAATTTTAGGTTTTGAAAAGGCCTAATTGGAAATAAGAAATTTCGATATCCTATCTTTCGATTTTAAAAATCTAAACCGCTGCTCCGATCAAGATGATTTTTGGACCATTAGTTATTCTATGGGCCAAATGCTAAAGTTTATTTTTTTAAGTTTTTTACATTTTTTTAAGTATTTTTAACAAATTTATTTAGGTTTTGTAAGTTATTGCGTTGCATTTTGTGGGAGCCTGCCGAGAGAGCGAAACCCAGAGAGCGGATGCCAAGAGAGCGACGGCCGAGAGAGCAACAGCCAAGAAAACTGATAATGGGGAGGGGTAGTGCTCTGAGGAAAAGGGGAGGGGAAAAGGGCAATTTAAGTTTAAATTTGTTCTTGATTTTAAAAACTTATACTGCTGCTCCGATCAATATGATTTTCGATCAATAGTCACTTCTGTGGATCAAATGCTTAGGATTTATTTTTCAAAAAGTATTTTTCATTTTGTAGCAGAAGTCAGAGCCCTATTTAATTTCCGTAATGAAAGAAAATAGAAAATTAATACACAGAAAAAAAAAATGATATTAAATTGCACCAAAATCAACATTATTTAATGTTAATTTCCAACCGATATGATTTAATGCAGCACCAACATTTCGAAAATATCGAGTTGATATTTTCGAGAATATCAAGCATATATTTTTTTTTTATGAATTCGATCTTATAATAGATTCATTTGAAACATGACATTTGAACTTTTTTGTCATCCAACTGGTATTTTTCATATAAATTTTTGTCATCCAACCGATATTTTTCATATTAATTTTTGTCATCAAAATGTTATTTATTCGTGTATATCAGTACCCTCCCAGTAAAACAAAATTATTATTTTATATTAAAACAATTTATTTCTAATCATTTCACATTTTTTGGAATAGGTATACATATGTATAGATGGGCTACATTCTGAAAAGAATAATAATTATAAATATTTGAATCATCCAGAAGCGGTCGTTGCGGTCCAAATCGCAGGCCTTCGGCTTCTTGCGGGCTCCTAAGGGAAACAAGTATTAATATGGTTCAAAGGTCAGGGTGATAATGAGTCATTCAACTTGCCCGCACTGGCCGACTCATCCTCCACTTAGACCAGGTTCAGTCCCAGGTCCAGGACATCGTGCACCAGCGGCCGATACGACAAGGCGCATCCCAGAGGTTCTCGCGCAGCTTCTTCTCCAGCTTGCTGACACCGGCTGATGGGCACATTGCCCAGGGTCACAAACAGAGCGAATAGCGAGTCCACATTGGAGTCCGCGCTTCCATCTCCTCGTCGCGGGTGTTGGCCCGATTGATGGCGTAGTAGGAGAGCTGCTCGCTCTGCTGGTGCCTCAGGACAGTTCACATACTGATCGTACACCCGCTGGATATTTGCCACGCAGCCCCGTGCAGGGCGGCGGCGGCCAGATTCTCGATTTTGCTGCGCATAATGGGAGCCAGGAAGTTCAAGTTCAAGGAGAAGTCCTGCTGAATCCTGTCCAGATTCTGGTCGGTGGGCAGGCAAAAGTACATGGCCGGCACATCGCGATCGGAGTGGAGTTGCCTGTTGGATGGGATAATGGGTATATATAAACTAGATTTCTGGAGGATCTCAGTGGATCTTACACATGCAGGGTAACGCCCAATTCGCGCAGCTCCTTGATGGAAATTATGGGCGATATTATGTCCTGGCCAACGCGATCGTAGATGAGGATCTTCCACACGGGCTCGGGGGCCAAGGCCTTCGGCTGCTGCGAGTTCTAATTGAGCATTTGCTTAATGGCATCTGGAATTGGATTGGCAGAAAAACCCATTAATTAAGCTGTCCCCACACACACATTCAGAACCGAAATGTCTTTAAATTGTGTGCTAACTCGACGGCAAAGTTAAAATCACCACCACTTTGTAATGTTTCGACTTAGCACTCAATAAGAAAACCAATTAATGTAATTTTATAATGCAAACTCACCTTATTCTCGATATTTTAACGTCGCAGAGTTCCAGCTGTTGGCTCGAGTTGCAGTGCTGCACAGTCTCACATTCACAGTGTTGTAAACTGTGGACCACTTTCGAACTAATTTCGAAACGATATATCGCGATAGGTTGACATTTAATATCATATATCATCAAACATATATGATTTTATGTAAATTATAAATATACATTTCTCATTTTCAAAAATTGATATGAAATAAGATAAAACCAATATTTATTCATTGTAGATCGATATGACAAAACTTGATCCTAAAAAAAGTCAAATTAACCAACAAATTTCAATTTGATATTTTGTCATTTTTTTTTCTGTGTACAAAAGCAAAGCCAAGTTCCAAGTAAACTATTAATCTTAAGATTCGAACTCTTGACCAAATACGTTTGTACATACATATGTATATTTGGATATGTTTTAATTTGCTTACAATACATGTGCAATACCATACATACACACAATGGGTGTGTATGTTTCTACTTGAAAGTAGATATGGTGTTTAAATACAACAAAAATTAATAATTTCCTTTCAGGCAATGCAAAATTTGTCGAGTTTAAAATTAATAATTATCGATCAAATGTGGAATCGGAAAATAATAAGTTACTTTGCTACTTTTGTATTGGTGGCCAATCTTTTCGTGTGTGTACAAATGTTTTCGTTTCATTCAAAACAAAAATTTGAAAACAACAAATTCCAATTTACAAACACGTATACAAATTTGTGCGCAAATTAAAATTGCATTGATAACATTGTAACTGATAGAAAGTATAAAAATGCACTACTTTTACTTAGATCACATTCATTTATTATATAGCTCTGCCACAAGCCTTTTGATTCTCGCTCCTGAAGGATCTTCTAAAAAGGTTGTTTACACAAAGGTTTTCCAAAAAACGCGCCAATAAGAAAGTCCTGACAACCGTACTCCAAACTAATTTTAAGCGAACGAAGTCGCTTCGGGTATAGCTATTTATTATATAGCTCTGCCACAAGCCTTTTGATTCTCGCTCCTGAAGGATCTTCTAAAAAGGTTGTTTACACAAAGGTTTTCCAAAAAACGCGCCAATAAGAAAGTCCTGACAACCGTACTCCAAACTAATTTTAAGCGAACGAAGTCACTTCGGGTATAGCTAGTATATTCATATATATGGACGTTGATGCACTATGAGAATTACAAACAAGTGGCCCAACAGTTCCTAGATCTTGCCAGGAGGGACATACGCTGGATGTTTAATTCCCTAAAATAACATAGCAATAACTCTTATCACGATAAGATTAATTCTGAGTTCCGTTGCAAAACTTTTTAGTCCTGCACCAAGTTCCCTTATATTTTCTAGAGCCATTGCAGAGCAAACGCAAAGAACCAAAACGCGTACATATTAAAAAAACAAGAAAGCAAGCTAGCTTCGGCCAGCCGAAGCTTATATACCCTTGCAGATAATTCCTATTTTTCCGATCGTTGATAAAATTAAAATCGAAATTCGAAAACATTTAAAAAGAGTCATATCCCAGAGTAAAGAGAATACAATAAAAACCAACGAAGCAATAATATATTTCCTATTATATTCCCATTAATTTTTCGATTGTTCCTATGGCAGCTAAATGATATAGTCGTCCGATTTTGATAAAATTTTATTCGAAATTCAGAATTAGATAAAAAATTGTATTTCCAAAAAGAGGTTATATGGGCCGTTCTTTTACAAACCGAACAGATTTGGCCAAAAAAAAAATTTCACATTTTTGATTTGCCTGAAACTTTTTTTACACGTACTATTCGGAAAATAAGTAAACACGTGTATCAGGATTTGACCAAAAAAAAATTATTTTTTTAGTTACAATTTTTTTAAGTTTGCCAAAAATTGTCAAATTTGAAAAAGTACCCTCTCATTGAAAATCTGTATCTCCGGTTATGTCTTCTGCATTAATTCCTCTAAAACCTCTTCTTTCAAAATAAAATTTCTAAAAATAAAAACAAATTATGATTTAAAAAAATTTTTTTAACCATTGCACCCCCAAAAAAAAAATATTTTTTTTTATTTTAATACTTGCGCCATATTGTTAGTTACAATCGGTTTTTGTGAAAAGTTGGAGCCATTTTTAGTTTTTGAAATATCGAATTTTTTTTAACAAGGCCTCGGCTTTTTTCTATGTAAAAACGTCGCAGCAAGTAGGGCTGCTCTTTTATTCTTGTCGGATCCTTATGGAATCAATTTTTTCTCATCGTTTACAAGTCCTTTAACAATTTTTAATGATTAAAAGTTAAGTTTTAAGTGTTTTGACAATTTCTAAATGACAAAAAGTAAAAAGTAATTTTTATACCCGTTACTCGTAGAGTAAAAGGGTATATTGTATTCGTGCAAAAGTATGTAACAGCTAGAAGGAAGCTTTTCCGACCCTATAAAGTATATATATTCTTGATCAGGATCACTAGCCGAGTCGATCTAGCCATGTCTGTCTGTCCGTCTGTCCGTCTGTCTGTCCGTCCGTATGAACGCTGAGATCTCGGAAACTATAAAATAAATAAAACCATGAATAATAATAAGAGTAATTACCATTATTACATCTCCGTACAAAATTAAGGGATCTCTGCTGAAATTATGTTATGGCCGATCATTTGCCCTCTGATCAGCTGTTTTATGTCGAGAAGTCTCAATCGGCCTGGCTGAAATAAATGTAATATTTTGATTATGTTAAACAACTAAATTAGTACTGATGTACTATTCATACAACCATTTAATGAACACCGCACACCATTTACCACTGGTGAAGATTAAAAACATTTCAAGTGAAATGCAGAATTTGTGTTAAAGATAGGTGGGCCGCAGCTTCGCCCGCGGAAATTAAGATAGAAAATATGTATGTATGTATGTAGAACAGCTACATATATTCCCATACCTTTAGCTTTATATTAATAAAGACAGGTGAGGGACGCCGTGAATCAAATTGTTTAAACATTTGCATTTGTTTAAACAATATGAGGCACGTGTAATAAAGAGCGTAAGAATCAATTGGTTTGAATATTTAATGTTCTTTTAATATTATCAATGCGATTTGAATTTTAAATCACAAAAATCGGTTCGGCTTTTCGAAGTTTGCCGATCTGGCGACGCTATAATTCCCAACCAGTTATAGCGCGGCTTGCATGGTAACCCACTTCGATCGTTGACCAAGACAGCGATTTCACTGCTGATGATTGTAGTTGGCTACTACATGAAACATACATGTACAGTGAAGCCTCTTCGCTCCTTTTTGTGTGTTGGCAAAATGCCGACGTCTGGGAATTCTTGAAACCCAAACTAACAAAACCCAAACTAACAAAAGCAGGCCACATGCCTTGAAAACATTTTTGTGGAATTGGGTTCTTTCACTGAAAAATGCATATCTCCCAGAAATTGCACTCAATTTGCAAATACTTGGCCCTAACTTGTTAACAACAAAAGGGCCTTTATATCTGAAAGCTCAAAATAATTTATACATTTTTATTTGTATTTCTTTTAAATAAATGAAAACTAGCTATAACAAAAAAACGCCAAAAATGAAACTTTTTTTGAACTTTCACAGGTTGTACCTCCGTTAATTGCGGCCCGATCACAACGAGTAATAGCTTTTCGGAAAGGTACATCTATGGCCTTTTAAATAGTGACCGTTACAAATTTTTTGGTCTTATGGTTTTTGAGATCTGTTAGGTTTTGTAAGAGAAGTGCCGAAAATCTGGATTTTCGCGAATATCCTCAGAACGCTTCTTTGGAAAATTTTTTTAATTTGTTCAGCGTGATCAGCAACTCAAAACCAATCAAAAAAAATTGGTCTCCGCGAATATCTCGAAAAAAAATTTAATCTTGTAAACTAGTGTAATGTAAACAGGAGCGGACCAAGATGACTTCCTTGTGGTACACCGGACGTAACTCGGATTAGGGATGATAAACAGTTTTTAACAAGAGAGAACGCTATAGTCGGGTTGGTGTCCCGACTATCTAATACCCGTCACTCAGCTATAGGGAGTGCGATCAGGCATAACTTTTTAACGAATGGTCCGATTTAAAAAATTTCTTCTAAATTTCGATAGGTATTGATAAACACAACAAAACTGCATTTTTACTTTTCCGAAATATTGAAATTTTTATAATCGTATATAAGCTATATATACAACAAAGCTATACAACAAAACTGCATTTTTACTTTTCCGAAATATTGAAATTTTTATAATCGTATATAAGCTATATAAATTTAAATATTTCGGAAAAGTAAAAATGCAGTTTTGTTGTGTTTAATAATCAAATAATCCTTTATAAAGTTGATCAAACAATTTGATCGACTGGCCGTGTCTTTACTCTACAATTTTTTTTTAATTTCATCATCTTAATTATTATTATCTGTATTATTTCTTAAATATTTATAAATATTTTACGATATCCAGGTTGTAGCTTTGGGGTCGCGCAACATGGATTGGAAATCAAATTGGCACACAATCTTATTCATGCCGTGTGGCGAGTTTTGTTATTGCCTAAAATAAATTAAAACAAGAAAGATCGCTATAGTCGGGTGCCCCGACTATCAGATACCCGTTACTCAGCTAAAGGGAGTGCGAGGAAGATGGAGATATAAAACTTTAGTCGGGCATAACTTTTTAACGAATGGTCCGATTTGACAAATTTCTTCTACATTTCGATAGGTATAACTAAACACAACAGAATGCATTTATACATATCCAAAATCTTTAAAAATGTGGGCGCCAGACACATTTTAGTATCGTTTGTGGGCGATTATGGGTGATTGTGGGCGTTAGAGGAGGCGTGGCGCTCGGCTGAAATAAACTTGCGCTGCGTAGGAAGCCCAAGAATATGTGTTGGTAATCCCAACATTCTAGCTTTTGTAGTTTTCGAGATCTCAGCGTTCATCCGGACGGACAGACGGACGGACGGACAGACGGACAGACAGACAGACGGACAGACGGACATGGCTAGATCGACTTGGCTAGTGATCCTGATCAAGAATATATATACTTTACAGGGTCGGAAACGCTTCCTTCTCCCTGTTACATACTTTTGCACGAATACAATATACCCTTTTACTCTACGAGTAACGGGTATAAACATCAATTGGTTTGGGAGACAGATTATAATCACTAATTAGTGAAAGTGTAAAAGTGAACATTTAGATATTTACTGTTTACTTATATTCCGAATAAATCAAAAATGTGACCCAAGAAAAGCTAGAAGCATTCAGATTCTAGGGGCTCCATCACAGCGCAAGTTTGTTTCATAGCGGTGCCAAGCCCACCCTAAAACCTTTTCAGGTTTTGTCGCGCGTATTTTAGCTGTAAATTACTACCACACTACACAGTTTTATGAAAACCGTGGTCAAAAATATTCTAACTGAATTTTTTTTGGTTCGTTTATACATACGAGTGACTTAAAAAAATGTTCGCCATACACAGTCTAGGGCCGACAAATAGCGAACAACTGTGTCAAGTTGTTTATCTGAGAAAAAAAAAGTTTTGCACTTTTTCGGTCTTAATACCAAGAAAATCCTCGCCCAAATTGGTGATTGGACACTATTGAAGTTAACGGTTCAAAATGCCATTTCCACCAAGTCGTGGTTTGAAAATTTGGAACTTTGATCACGATTTTCTGAAAACTGTTACGTGATGGAAATTTTCTAAGTATGTGCCAGTAATATAGAACTAAAATCCGTTCGGGTTTTGTATCGTTTAGTCTTTGGGCCAAGAAAAGTGCGGATTTTGTCGAACTGTGTTGTTTTGAGCCTAATTATTTGGAATTACAAAATCGTTTTATACGGGGGTGTCACCGAAATCTCTTCCAACCAAATTTGCCCTCAAAAGCAAATCTCGGAGTCACAGAAACCGGTTGAAAATCAAGTACACGGTTTTAAACTAACCGAATAGTAGGCATTGAAGCAAATATTCCGAAAATCAGAGCAAATTTACTCCGAAACTCCTAGAAAACTCTACAAATTCTGTGACACCTACGGTTTTAATGGCTTGGTTTCCAAACCAACCGTACCCAAATTCATCGCCGGTTTCTGTGACACCCCAGATTATGTATTTTTTTTATTCTTAAAATTATTACTTCAGAGAAACCCCGTGCCTATCTTGTTCATATTCGCTGCTACATAAAGAAGCGACGCAACAATCCATAAACCCCAAATCAAACAAGAGAGAACGCTATAGTCGGGTGCCCCGACTATCAGATACTTGTTACTCAGCTAAAGGGAGTGCTAGGGAGACGGATATATAAAACTTTGATCGGGCATAACTTTTTTACAAATGGTCCGATTTGAAAAATTTCCTCTACATTTCCATACGGACAGACGGATATGGCTAGATCGACTCGGCTAGTGATCCTGATCAAGAATATATATACTTTATAGGGTCGGAAAAGCTTCCTTCTACCTGTTAGATACTTTTGCACAAATACAATATACCCTTTTACTCTACGAGTAACGGGTATAAAAATATAAATAAGAAAATACCTTTAAAAAGAGACTTAAAACAAAATCTAAACATTTGGGTCATGATCAAATAATTATCTGGTTCTCTTGGATTTAGGTCTGACTCGGTTGAAGGTCACTTAATTTTGAAAATTCTGCTTACTATTGAGCTAACCTAAATCAAAACAAAATCGGAGAGCACCTTCGCAAGCCAAATCACTTATCATTCGTCAACCATTTATTTGGCTAACTTTCGAAGTCGAATTCTCAAATTTTAAATATGTTAGCGATTTAATTAGCTCAAAACTATAGGTTTTGTTGACCGAGTGATATTCAACTCAGTCTCCCTCTTCCAATGTTAATCTGGCTCTTGTGAGTGACACAGAAATTTCTCTGTATGTTGCAGCCTCTAGCGGCAAACGATCTGTTCATAAAAGCTTCGTGCTGGATTCTCAGCTGTCAGTAGCACCCAGAACGCGCCTCAAGTCGCAACGGTTTTCTCTCTAATCAAAATTTAGGGTGCCACTAATAAAGTGTTCTAAATCTAATCGATTTCAAGTTAACCAACAATACTCATTCGGGTAATAATTACTCTTCAAAGTGAATATCACTGTAAGTCTGTATATCAGTATGTTTTTTTTATTTATTATCTGTAAGTTAATAATAGAAAAAAAAGAAAACTTGGAAAAATATTTAAAAATAACTACAGAATGCTGCAGTGGCCCCAAAAATGCGTTCCAGAAATAAATAATACTAAATTGAGAAAAACATGGGTGACCCATTTGAAAATTCGTTTTGAAGGGGCTTTGAAGTTCGTCCAAGTCAATGCGACTTATCAACATAAACCGGATGAAAAAGGAATTTGGGGCCACAAAAGTTTAATTGTTGTCAAAAAAAGAAAGAAATAATAACAAAATTGAGAAGTGAGCATCAAATAAGAGTAATTTTTCATGAGCTGATCCCGGGAAGAGAGCTTACTATCGCCGGATTAACCTTTGGCGACCCACAGTCCGGAGCTGTTGCGATAATCTTTTTCTAAAGGTCTCAACTAGATTCGACATCTTCTCGTTATCAGCGCCGAAAAAACTTGTGCTTAGGTTTAAACAAAAATAATAATAATTTTATTTAATTTGGTTTGTTGTTTCGCAGCTTGTCAGGATGAGGGCTCTGGGAGGACTCACCTTGCTTTTGGCGGTTGCTATCTGTCAAGGCCACGTGTCGTTGAGTTCTTACAGAAATGAACAGCCCCCACAGACAGTGCCACACCTCACTTCTTGGGCCTCCGGGCACTTCAATGAGGTGCGAGAGCTTGCCAATCAATTGAAGCAGAAATTCAACGTTCTTTCCCAGGGATTAACTGACTTCGGCTACACATCTCCCTGGAGTGGTAAGTAAATATGTAAATATTATAATCCAACATGCAAATTCGGTGGACAGTCATATAATTTTTATTAATGTCTATGTACTGTGAAGAAACCCGGTGAAGAACTGAACTCTATATTGTGCACTCAAAAAATTATTTTTTCTTAAATATAGAAAAATACAAATTTTCTGTGCTTTAGAAAAAATTTTCTATAAAGAGAAAAAAGTTTCTAAACTTCAGAAAATTTCTCTGTTAAACGATATTTTTTAGAAATTTTTTTCTCAAAATGAGAAAAATCCTTTTTTTTCTAAATTATAAGGTATTTTTTCTAATCTGCCTTTCTTTATTTGAGGGTTAAAATCGCCATTGCTTTTAGAACAAAAAAGACTAAACATTTCTAAAAATAAAAAAAATCGGCATTCAAATTAGAAAAAATTTTTATATAATAGAAATATTGTTTTTCTAAAAAACAGAAAAAATGTTTAAAATTTTTCTAACATTCAGAAAAAATTGTCTGTTTTTATGAAACTTTTTTCTAAAAAATAAAAAATTTAACCTCATTTGATCAGTTTCCCTTCTTATACACTTTTTAGAAAATTTTTTTAAATCTAAGAAAAAATCGCCTTTAATCGAAGAAAATTTGGTAGCCTAGGGGTCTAACGCGTGCGTGCATGAATATTTTATTCAAGCTAATAGCCGCAAGTGTGAGTTCAATCCCACGTCGAGACGAAAAATGCATGGTGTCCTTTTATTTTTTTTTTTTAATCTTTAATATTTACATATTAATAAAAACAAGAGAGAACGCTATAGTCGGGTTGGTGTCCCGACTATCTAATAGCCGTCACTCAGCTAAAGGGAGTGCGAACTCTGTAGTCGGGTTGGTGTCCCGACTATCTAATAAACGTAACTCAGCTAAAGGGAGTGCGAGGGAAATAAAAACTTTGATCAGGCATAAGTTTTAAACGAATGGTCCGATTTAAAAAATTTCGTTTACATTTCGATAGGTATTGATAAACACAACAAAACTGCATTTTTACTTTTCCGAAATATTTAAATTTTTAAAATCGTTTATAAGCTATTGTGGGCGTTAGAGGAGGCGTGGCACCTTCTGGAAACAAACTTGCGCTGCGTAGGAACTCCAAGAATCTTCATGCCAAATACCAATCCTCTAACTTTTATAGTTTCCGAGATCTCAGCGTTCATACAGACAGACAGACAAACGGACCGACGGACAGACGGACAGACGGACATGGCTATATCGACTCGGCTAGTGACCCTGATCAAGAATATATATACTTTATAGGGTCGGAAACGCTTCCTTCTAGCTGTTACATACTTTTGCACGAATACAATATACCCTTTTACTCTACGAGTAACGGGTATAAAAATGTGTTGCATTTTATTTTAATTTTTTGAATAGTTATATTTTGTTAAAAATGATTTTTATGTTTTTCAAATTTGAAATATTCAAATACTGTTACTATTGAACCATAGTAAAATATATTTGTGTATAAATATAAAAATTAATCAATAAATATTTACGAACAAAATTAAATAAACAAAAAGAATAACTAGAAGCGAGCCAGATCAATTTGACTAAAAAGAAGAGAACAAAATGTAAATAGACTTTGTACAGCGCCTTACGTGATGCATCCGTGGTGCAGCGGTTAGAGTGCTTGACTGCGAACTGTGAGGCAAGCGGTTCGATTCCCGCGTGCGGCTCCTCCAGATGTTTTTCTCAAAAGTGTAAGTTGTTGGGTTTTTATATTTATAATTTGTAATTTGTATACTCATTTCACTTATAATTACAGGTCCGATTTGAAACTTAAAGTGCATGTACATAATAAACATATACATCACCTACACCACGTACACAATATAAGGAAATTAAAATAAGATGACAAACAAGAACGGAGAACAACAACACAAGGGGGGCGTGGCGTCACAGAAACAACCGGCATAATTCCGATTACCACTAAAGCATCATTTTTGTATTTTCTGGATTTGAGGAATTTTTTTTTGTATTTAGAAAAAAATTTTTCTATATTAAAAAAAAACAGTATTTCTATTTCTTAGAAAACCTTTATTTCTAAATTGTAAGACATAACTTTTTTACTTTCTAGTAAAAAATTTCTAAATTGCAGATTTTTTTTTTGTTTTTTAGAAAAAAATACCATTGATTTTAAAAACCTACTTTCTTTAATATAAACAAAATCGCCAGTGACGCAAATCCATAGGCGATTTTCTAAAACCAAAGGCGATTCTAGGCGTTTTTTTTTTGAGTGTGTATAAGAAAGTTGAAGCGCGTTGTATTACTTTGTCAGGGTCTTTGCATTAATAAATCGGCTAACCTTGTGATATTTTTTTAAGCTCGTTAGATATATTTATTTTACGCAGATAAATCGTAAATTTTTTTTTTAGTATGGGATTTAAATGATAACGAGTTACACACAATACCCCACGAAAGTTGTCAATTTTTAGCATTTTAAGGTCTTGTTTCTATGAGGTCCTGTTTCTCAGAATACTTGTGTCGGTAAACTTTTTATTTTTATTTTTTAAATTTAGGAATTCGTAACGAATTTAAATTAATTGCATCCAGGGAGGTTAATTTAAAAAGCAATAATTTTGTAACAGTGTTATTGTATCCGATACTATTGGCTAATATTTCGGTGGCAAAACGATGGCTGGAACACTCAAAAAAAGGGGTTTATCTCAGTCGAAAATGGTACATTTAATTTTTAAATTTGGTTTTAAATTAAAAAAACTGCATTTATACTTATCCAAAATCTTTAAATTTTTAAAATCGTATATAAGCGATTTCCTTGGACGTTAGAGGGGGCGTGGCACCTTCTTGAAACCAACTTGCGCTGCGTAGGAACTCCAAGAGTCTGTGTTGAAAATCCCAACCCTCTAGCTTTTATAGTTTCTGATATCTCAGCGTTCATATGACATGCCTAAATCTAACTTTGTTCTGTTTTAAGTGAAAGCTCACTTCTTTTAGATTTGAAAAGGGTCAAACCAGTCTACTCTCCGGGTCCTAACGGAGTCCCTGGATGTGTGCTCAAGTATTGCGCCGAGACTTTGTGTAGACCATTGCACAAACTTTTTACTTTGTCTTTAGAAACGTCAGATTTCCCGCACAGATGGAAAGAATCGTTTGTTTTCCCGCTTCATAAAAAAGGGAGCAAATTGAACGCATGTAATTACAGAGGTATTTCAAAGCTATCAGCTTTTCCGAAGCTCTTCGAGAACATTATTACTCCCCATTTGCAACATAGATGTAGGTGTCTTATTTGCGCTTGTCAACACGGTCAACGACAACCAACCTTTTGGAGTTTACTTCATTTGTGTTAAATGGTTTTAGAAAAAATCGTCAGACTGATGTGGTTTACACTGATTTCAGTAGAGCGTTCGATTCTGTAAACCATTTGATTTTCGTTCGGAAATTGCACCTTATAGGGTTTCCTGATGATCTTTATCATCCCTAATCCAAGTTTCGTCCGGTGTACCACAAGGAAGTCATCTTGGTTCGCTACTGTTCACATTATTTATAAATGACCTTCCTCTAGTCCTTACAACCTCACGTGTAATTATGTACGCAGATGACGTTAAGTTCTGCCTGAAATTTAATGATGCATTTCAAACATGGTGCATGAATAATGACTTAAATTTAAATGGTTCTAAGTGTAAACTAATGACATTTTTTCGAGTCAGCCCTCACTATTCAACTTTAAGCCGTTGTGTGTTAGATAGAATAACGCATGCTGTCGACCTTGGAGTCTATATGGATCCTAAACTTAAATTTTCTGATCACATCACTACCATGGTATATAAAGCCAGGGGGCGTGCTTGGATTTATCAAAAGGAGGTCGAAGGAA